>PVJX010020900.1:0-32680 GCA_004027295.1 Dolichotis patagonum
AAATTCTCATCTTTGCAAAGCTTTTGTGTTCTTTATGGTAAAGACCTGATTTACTTATTCTTTGTTAGCTTTTTTTCTACACATTTTTCTATACATTCTGATAGGCATCCCCAGCTTATATACCTAGTAAAAGGATGGACTTTGTGTTTGGGAGAACAAAGTATTACAGAGGTAAAAGATGATGTTATTTTATTTTACTTCATATTTAGCAGTTCATATGTACTTTATAAAGTGCCTGTTTTGGCCAAAGGATTTATCTATGCACTTTGGGAGGCTCAGAGATAATTAAGCTATTTTTCATTTTGTTGTTACTATTTTAACTTTTGAAGAGAATTTAAATTGCTTGGAAAATGTAAACAAGTTACTACAGCACAGAATATTACAGTTGAGCTGCAAATGACTCATTTACTAAAGTTTAAAAGGACTCATTTATTCCTAATAGAGTTGTTCATTTTTTCTTGCATGACCATAAGTTAGTTATGTTAAATTATATAGTTATAGAACAATTAAAATCTTTATTTATACTATAAAGTCAGAATAATTGTGATTCTGTGTTTGTTAACTTTTTTTAATTGCATGTGATATTATTAAAGATTGAACCTAGGGCCTTGCTCATGTTGGGCAAATGCTATACTACTGAGCTATGTCTTCATCCCCCATATTAGCAAACTTAAAAACTATTGTAGAGAATTCTGAGGCTTTTATAGTTTGTAGCTATCAACATGAGAACCATTAGACCATGTAGAAGTTGTGACTCAAGTCTCAATTTTCTGCTAATAGAAAACATGCTTTTTAACTTCTTCATCAAAAAATAGCTTCCATATACTGTGGTAAAGTACACAACCTTAAGTGTATAACTCAGTTTTCTTTACTTATGTATATAGTTGACTAAATCACTCATAACCTCAAGGCAGAGAACATTAAATTACTCTTAACAGGTTTCTGAATGCCTCTTCCTAGTATATCATCACCTGTCTCTCCAACAACCACTATTCTGACTTATATTGTTATAGATAGATTACTTTTGCCTATTTAAAATTTTTTTTATTGAAATTCACACAAATAGCGCCTATCTGGCAAGTGTAAGCCCAGGAGTTTGATTCCCAGTACAAAAAAAGAAAAAAAGAAAGAAAGAGATTCATACAAATGTAGTTAAACTATTTTTTATTTTTTGGGACAGGATCTCACTATATTTGAGGCTGGCCTTGAACTCACAGAGATCTACCTGCCTCAGCCTCTCAAATGTTGGGATTATAGGCATGTGCCACCATGCCTGGTTTGTCCATTTCTAAATTGGATTGTTTATTTCCTTGATCTCTCTCTGGGTATGGAAATCTTGACATCTTTTTTTTTTTTTCCCTTCCCAGTACTGGGGATTGGACCCAAGGTCTTGTGCTTTACCACTGAGATGTGCTTTACTTGGCCTCTGGCATCCTGATTTCTGGCAAGAAGTCTTCTGTTTAGTTTTTCCTTTTTTTTTTTTTCCTTATTTTTAGTTTTTAGGAATTTGAATTTGATGTGTTTAGTATATTTTGTTTGTTTGGTGAGGGGCAGGAACAGTTTTGTTGCTCTAGACTGACTGATGGACTGATTGATTGATTGATTGATTGATTTAGAGACAGAGTCTGGCTAAGTAATTCAGGCTGGCCTTGAACTCACTGTTGTAGTTCAAGGGTGACTTGAATTTCTGGTGATCCTTCTTCCTGAGCTTCCCAAGTGCTGGGATTACAGATGTGCTCTACCATGCCCTGCTTTTGGTCAAAATCAATCAATCAGTCAGTCTATCTTTTTTTCTTTCTGCTAGCTCTGGTTTTGCTTGTTCTTTTTTTTTTTTTTTTTTTCCCCTTCTTGTGTAAAAAGCTAGGTTGTTGATTTGATGTATTTTTTCTTTTTAAGATAAGTGCTTATAGGGCTGGGGATTTAGCTCAGCGGTTTGGTTTAAGTGCTTGCCTGATAAGCATGAGGTCGTGAGTTCAATCCCCAGTACCAAAAAGAAAAAAGAAAAAAAAGAAAGTTCTTATAGCTAGAAATTTCCTTATTAGCACTTTTGATGTATCCCATAGGTTTTATTAGATTCTGTTTTCACTTGTCTCAAAATATTTTCTGATTTTCTTTCTTTGACTTATTGGTTGTTGAAAAATTGTTATTTAATTTCCACAAATTTTTGAATTTTTTAGTTTTTCTTCTGTTTATTTCTAGTTTTCATTTAATTGTAATTAGAAAAGATGATTGGTGTGATTTCAGTGTATTTAAATTTATTAAGACTTATTTGGTGATTTAACATAATGTATCCTGGAGAAGTTTCAGTGTTTTTGAGGACTGGCTATATAGATGATCCCATTTGATCTCTAATTTGTTGACCTTACCTTGGTGCAAAAGCATGGCATGCAACTTCTGTTTTTCCACTTTCAGTGCAGTAGTCAATCAATTCCCTGAGATATTTGCCTCTTTCTTATAAAATTAATAATCCCAGCACTTGGGAGGCTGAGGTAGGAGGATCACTATGAGTTTGAGAACAGCCTGGGCTAGTGAGTTCAAGGCCAGCTTGAACTACAGAGTGAGATCCTGTCTCAAAAAGACCAGAGCTGGGGGGCTTTGTGGAGTCTGATGTGGTGACACTCTGTGGGACTGAGGCAGGAGGATTGGTAGTTTGAGCACAGACTGGGTAACAATGACTTAGTAAGATCTTGTCTCAAAATAGAAAATAAAAAGGGCTGGGGATGGGGTATAGCTCAGTGGGAAGGCTCCTGGGTTCAATCCCCTGCATTAGCTTTGTGTTAGGTGATTTTTGTCTAACCATAGTCTGATATAAGTATTTGGAGCATGATTATGGTAGATAAGGCTAAGAACAGAGTATTTGTGTCTTAGGTGTATAAAATGTGTTTTCAGCCTATGATATTTTCAACTTAACATTGGGTTAATCTGGACATGGCACCATTATAAGTTGAGGAGTATCTTTATTTCTTGTTTCCTTCATTGCATCCAAATTGAAAGTCTGGAGTATTTAGACAGTTGGCAGTCTTAATTCCAGTTTTTTTTTTCTTTCTCTTCCTTTTCCTCTCCCTTTCTCTCTTTTCTTTCTTTTCCTTCTCTCTGTCCCTTCTTTTTTTGACATCTCACTTATGGGGCCTTGAATTTTTCATCTCCAACCCCAGCATCCTGAACAGCTGTGATTATAGGTGGGTACTACCTCATTAGGCTGAATTTTAGTTTTCAATTCAAAATTCTAGTTTCTGAAAACAGTCCCTAATCTGTTGAGACTTCTCAAAGCTCTACAACTTCTCAGGCTCTTGTGTTGCATTTTCAAAGTGGCAGATACTTTGAAAAGAAGAGTGGAGCCAGTTGCAGGGCAGAGCTCTGCTTTTCTGGTCCCTTCTCTGGGATCCTGTGGCTTCATGTTGACCTGTTTTAGTGTCTTGAAAAGGATCTTTTTTGGTGCTTAATCTTTTCAGTCGCTTTTGGCTGGAGAATTGGCACAACACCAGATAATTTGTTGCAGTCAAATTGAAGCTTGAATAAGTGCCATGACACAGATCTAACTGCTGTGTGTTCTTAAAAAGCATCAGAACATGGGCCAGGGATATAGCTCAGTGGCACAATGCTTGTCTGGCAAGTGCGAGGTCGTGAGCTGGTACCAAAAAAACCAAAAAACCAAACCTTTCACTATCTTTTCTGAAAACTCTTAAAAAGACCTATCAAAATAATCTGCATCATTTTTAAATTTTTACTTTGCTAACTGGAGTTTATTTTCTATATATTGTAAGACATTGTTATGGGGTATCAGGCCAGTTCATGTATCTTGGATGGTAAAAAGAGTGGGACCCTTGACTTTTTTTTCTTTAGTATTGGACATTGGACCCAGAGACACTGTACTACTGAACTATATCCCCAGCCCTTTTAAAAATTTTTTGTTTATTTTTGACATAGGGTCTTACCAAGTTGCTCAGGCTGTCCCTGCACTTGAGATCCTTCTGCCTTAGTCTTTCTAGTGCTGAGATTACAGGAGTGTGCCCACCAAGCCTGGCTTAGACTTCCAGTTTGGTGCTTACTGCTTTGATATAAAAGAAGACAGCTGTTTCTCAGCTTGCTGCACCCTGTCTGTAGTCTACTAGTTGGGGAAGGAGCAGGAGAGGCCAGTTAGGAATCTGTCAGCTTGTGCATCCAGAAGCCTGGGACTGGTGGTGGCCACTCAGGTCAAGATGTGGCATGGCATTGGCTTTGCTGGTATTGTTGCTGGGCTGCTTTCTCCTGGCTTTTTCTTAAGTCGGGGTATAGGTAGAGGCCTAGAGGGATTCCTATTGCACTGGAAACTTGAGTACCATGACCACAAAGGAGGAAGTGGACTACCCAAAAAGGAAGCTTGCCCACCTGTGCCCCATGTTGGTGAGTGATGGCCTCTCCACAGCACTTACTCAGGAACTGTTGTTGGAAGTGGAACCTGGTAGAAGCAGTAATGGTTGGGGTGGGGTGCTGTGCTCTCGTGGCCACTGAAAACCCCTGTCGACCCCTGAAAGTCTGCGACACAGTCTTTGGGGGCAGACCAAGTATCCTACAAAAAGATGCGCAAGGTGCATTTTTTAAAAAAAGTTGTGTATCATAGAGATCTTTCCATATATATTTTTTTGGAGGAGGACAGTTTGAGACAGGGTCTGGCTATGTAGCACAGGCTGGCTTTAAACTCACAGTGATCGTCCTGCCTAACCCTTCTGAGTACTGAGATTACAGGCATACCCCACCACACCTTTCCATTTTGAAAAAAATTCAAAGTGGGCATGGTAGTGCATACTTATAATTCCAGCACCCCAGAGGCTGTGGCAAGAGGCTTGCCAAGAGTTCAAGACCAGACTGAACTACATAGTTGAGACCCTGTCATTAAAAAAAAAATTTTTTTTTTCCCAAAGGCTGGGGAATTTAACTCAGTAGTAGAAAGAGACCCTGCCGGGCATGCGTTTCGCATCCTGGACGAGTATTTTACCACTGAACGACATCCCTATCCCTTTTTAAAATTTTTATTTTGAGACAGTTTTACTAAACTGCCCAGGTTGAGTATGAACTTGTGATCCTTTCATTTGCACTGCCGAATAGCTAGGACTACAGACACACACCACCATGCCAGGCTTGGAATGTGGTTTTTGAGTGTCTTTTATGGAAATTATCTGTGGAGGAACTGGGCCATAGTTAATCTGCACAGTTACCCAGTCTGGATTTTTCTTTTTTCTTTTTCTTTATTTCTTTCTTTCTTTTTTTTTTTTTTTTTTTTTTTTTTTTTTTTTTTTTTTTTTTTTTTTTTTTTTTTTTTTTTTTTTTTTTTTTTTTTTTTTTTTTTTGGTGTCAGGGATTGAACTCACGACCTCGAGTTTGCCAAGCAGGCACTTATGCCGCTGAGTTAAACCCCCAGCCCTCAGTCTAGATTTTTCTGATTGCATAGTCATGATGTAGTTCTACTCTGTTTAGTTTTCCCTTTGTATTCATGAGTTTAGCATCTGTGAATTTAACCAACTGTAGATTGAAAATATTTGGAAAAATATGCTCTCCATGGTGAACATCTATAGACTTTCATTTCTTGTCATTATTCATTAAGTCATAACAGTATAGCAACTGTTTACAAGCATTTGTACTATATTTAGCATGATAAATAATCTAGTGATGATTTAAAAATGTGAAAGAGTTAAGTGCGATGATATACACCTGTTATCTCAGGCCTGAGGGTCTGAGGTAGGAGGATTAACAAAGAGTTTGAGGCTAGCCTGAGATACAGAGTAAGAACTTGTCTCAAAAATAAATTATATAAATAAATAAAAAGTATATGAAAGAATGTATGTAGTTTATATACAAATATTATCCCATTTTATATAAGGGACTTGAGTATCTGCAGATTTTGATGTCCCAAAGTGATCCTGGATTCAGTCCCCAAAGGACACTGACAGACCATTGTATTTCCTGTAGGTTAGCAGCTGGATCCAAAGACTTGATGAGATAGAGTTATCTCTTTGTCATTTTGATATTGCTTTTGTTAGAAAGCACATAATATCTGATTGTCTGGTTGTTCTGATTACCTGCTGTAGTACTGACTGTACTGTGAAATAAGTTACCCCAAAACTTAGTGACTTAAAACCAAAACCATTTTGTTGTACCTCATAACTTTATAGGTCAAGAATTCAAGCAGGGTTCAACCGATTATGATTGTGCTCTTTGAGGCATCCATTTCGAGAAAGGGCTGACCTGGAGGTTCTAAGTGGCTTCATACATGTGCTTTACATTCTGTGGTAGGAGTGACTAGAAAAGGCGGGACTCAACTGGACCTCTCTTGCTTTCCCTGTAGTCTTGGGTCTTTCCACTTCTCTCAAGTAGTCTTGGCTACTTGGTAGTTGGCTTTCTGAGTACAGTAATGTTGAGGATACCAAGGCATTCTTGGGACCTAACTTTAGCTATCTCAGGTCACATCCACCTGATTCTGTCAATTAAGCAAGTTACCTAAGGCCAACCTAAAGCATTGAATTTGTAATTATCTTTACCCCATTTGGGTTTTTTTGTTGTTGTTGTTTTTGGTGGTGGAATCAATGCTTCAGTGTGTTGTTTGTGGGTTACAGAATAGTGGTACTATACTGTGTTTTTAATTTTTTTTAAAACCTATTTGTTAGAATATTTCATTATTATAAAGAGATCTTTTTCCCCATCTCCTTTTGGGTTACCTAATGGTATAGTTTACATAGGAAAACCAAAATACATGTTTGATTTTTCCCTTGTAAGATAGTGTATTTATGTCTAATCATAGTGGTCTCCATGTAGTAATTTAAATTTCTGAAAACTTGTCATATCTTCCACAGATAACCTTAAGTTGGCTTCTCAATACTTTGAAATGACTCTAGTAATCTTAAATTGTCCAGACTGTCTAGTATGACAAAAAATTATAGGTTCATCTTTGTATATTGCCTTCTTCAGACCTTGACTCTGCTGTGTTTTCAAGGGGTGTTGGTGTCTCTCAGTGGGAATTAAAATTGAAAACTGCAAGGTAGGCACTAGGAATGCAAATTGTTATTGGGTAGGATAGTGTGCTTAGGACTTGCAGTAGGTAATAGAACTAAGAAGTTGTATGTTTGTATCTATATATATATACATATAAATACATAGATATATAATTATATGTATCACTGTGTACATATGGATGTGTATATGTATGTATGTGAATAAGTAGGTATATAAGTAGTTGGTATATAGAGAATATTTAAAGATAAAGATCTCATGAATTTATATATGCCTACGTACCCTCTGTGTCTCTCCTTCCCTGTTGGAATTGAACCTAGGGCCTCATGTATAGTAAGTACATGCTGTATCATTAAACTATAGCCTCTGCCCCATATAGATATTTTTATTCAAATTCAGCACTACAAGGTTTTTGTCTGTAACCCTTCTATATTGTTTTTTCTTCCATTGTAAGATCCAGAGTCTTACGGATGCACAAGTTGGTAGAGTTAGTGTCTACCATAATTGTCCAGTTGCTTTATCCCATGTTAGCATTCAGTAGCCTCAGACTAATAGTACTATTATTCCCATCATCAATATATGTACTGAAAACAGTTTATTTTGTATACACTGTTGCCTTTTTTTTTGGTACCGGGGATTGAACTCATGATCTTGTACTGGTAGGTGCTTATACTGCTGAGCTAAACCCCCCACCTTTGTACTATTACCTTTTTCCCTCATTCTTTAATAGTTGTATTATAAACTCTCAGAATGTGCAAGCATTAACAATTCTTTTTTTTTTTTTTTTGGTACTAGGGATCGAACTCATGACCTTGCGCTTACCAGGCAAGTGCTTGAGCCACTAAGCTAAACCCCTGGCTGAAGCATTAATGTTTCTTATTTCTTCAGTTTAAGTTATCCTTATAAACTGCATATTTAGTATTCACCATTAACCCTTATGCTATTATCTCTTCTCTAATCATATTGTTTGTCTGAAGCTCTTTTTATTTTGTTTTGTTTTAAGATTGTTTAGGAAGAGATCTTGGGAATAATAGTGTGAATTCTTTTTTTTAACTTTTCTGAGACAGGGTCTCTCTGTGTAGTTCACACTGCCCTTTAACTTATGATCCTTTTGCCTAAGCCCTCCAAGTGTTGGTACTATAGGCAGGGCTACCATGCCTGGCTTGAATTCTTGTATGTAAAAATTTGTAGCTTTTATAAATAAAATTAGTTTGACTGAATAAAATCCTTATTACATATTTTTTCTCAGCATGTAATTTCATTTTCTTCTGTCGTGAAATGTCGCAAAGTCACTTGTTTTTTTTGGAGGTTAATTATTCTCAGGTACATGATACGGCTTTTCAATGTATAGTGTCCTTTTTTTTTTAATGTGTAATTTCATGTGTTTTTTACTGCCCAAATTTCAAGAATACTGTTTCGAATTGTGGTTTTTTGATTTATTTAGGGATTCTTTTTATCTGTATGTTAGACTTAGATCTTCTTTGCTTGTCATCAAGATTTGTCACAGTCTTGGTTTGTTTTCTGTTTCTATAATGAAGATACCCGAGGCTGAATGTTTTATAAGGAGAAAAGGGATCTATTTACTTTATAGTCCTGGTGGTTCAAGAGCATCATGCTAGTACAGACTGGGGCTGGGCTCTAATAAGGGCCTCATGGGGGTTTGTATTAAGATAGGTAGCCAGAGAGAGGGTCAAGGCCTGTAAAAACACCTCATTAGACTTCTTACTTGCTAAGGGTCTGATCCTTTTTATTTTTCGCCTGTGCTGGGATTGAACCCAGGACCTCAGTCTTTCTACACAAAGACTTAACCATTGAGCTATAACATTTTCTATTGCCATTCCAGCCTCCAACACATGAACCTTTGGTGAATTGACAACATCTGAACCATAGTGGTCACTTATACTTGAATCTTACAATCTTTAAAAAAAAAATTATATATTAAAAGCAGCTTTTTGACCAGTGTGTTGGCACATGCCTATAATTCCTAGCACTCAAGAGACTGAAATAGGGTCGCCGCAAGTTCAAGGCCAACCTGGGCTAGAAAGTGAATTCAAAGCCAACCTGAAATGCATAGTGAAATCTTGTCTCTAAAAGACAAAAAAAAAAAAAAAGTTTTTTTAAAGAGCACGTATTAGCTGGTCGTAGTGGCACACACCTATAATCCCAGCACTCAGGAGGCCAAGGCAAGGGAATTGTTGGAAGTTTGAGATCAGCCTGGGCTACAAAGTGAGCTCAAGGCCAGCCTGAACTGCATAGCAAGACCCTTTCTCAAAGAGACCAAAAACAAAACAAAACAAAACAAAACAACCAGCTTTTCATTTTTTTTAAGACATCAGATCAGGTATGTTTAGTCACACATCATTTTCTCAGTGTTTAGCTCCTTTGAAAATAGTAGGCCACCTTTTCAGTTGATTTTTCTGACCTACTTGTTGCTTATTTTTCATAAAATGAGTTTTTTTGAACTTTTGGAAGTCTTGGGTAAGGATAATATTTCCACATTCATAGGTCTTTTTTTTTTTTTTTTAGATATTTTCAGGTAGTACTCACAAATACAGTGGTTTGATCTCTATGATTTGCTAGCTTTATCTTCTTTTCTTTCATTGCTATTATACTTGTATAATTTTGAATCTCCTTAGAATTATGTAATTTAGTTTCTGTTCAGTCATAGCAGTCTCCTTAGTTTGGGTCACTTTCCTGACTCTGCAGTTTTAAGGTTCTTTAGAGGCTAAAATATGTTCAATCCCCTTACATATGCTCTCCTGTTGGATTTGGTGAAACTATGTTTTCAACTGCAGTCCTCACATTGGCCCCTTGTATTTTCTATTGAAACATCTATTGACATTTTAGTCTGAAGCCACAGAGATTTGGTTGATTCTCACCCACTTACATCTTAGAGTTCTTGGAGATAAGTAGATAGGACTTAGTTTTTGGGTTTTTTTGTCATACTGGGAATTGAACTCAGGACCTTGTGCTTGCCAGGTGGGCTCTGTGCTGCTGAGCTGTATCCCCAACTGACTTAGTTTTATTTTAAATGCCCATTAGTATTTTGGTTTTGCGAATTGCTCTGTGTATTTCTGAGGGTATTCGTAGAGGTTCTAAAACTTTGTAGATCTATTTGTTATTTAAAAAAAAATCACTTTGAACAAAATAAAGATTTTGTTCTTTTTTTTTTTTGGAAACAGGGTCTCACTATGTGATGTAGGCTGGCCTTGAACTCAGCATATGTAGCCCGGGTTGGCCTTGAACTCATGGTGATCCTCCTGTCTCAGTCTCCCCGGTACGGGGATTACAGGCTTGTGCCACCACCCAGCAAAAATAGATATCATAGGTCATAGATAATCATAAATCATAGATGTACTTGGGTTACTTACTGGTCAATAATAATAGACAAAAATTTTGTGACTGGAAAAAAATATACCTAGGAAGGACATTGGTGTTATTAATGATATATCAGTTCATTTGGTGAGTGTTTTTTTTCTTAATGAATTTGTTTATTAGTTCTAGGAGATTTTTTTTTTCAAACCCACTTTGTTTCAATGTTGAGTATATTTTAGACACAATTCTAGAGGTAAGAAGTATCAAAAAATTAATAAGATATATCATCTCTTGAAGGAAGTTAATGCTTCATGTTTATTTGTACTGGCATATTATTATATTGAAAGCTAAATTTCATGTTAGGAAATCTGTAGTTGTAAAATTCAGAGGCTTTGTTTTCAGTTAGCTTTAGGAATTTGTACAAGCTAGTATGTATTGTATTTCTGTATCTTGATGTTTATCAGTCTTTGGAAAGATCTTGAAGAATATTACTTGCAAAGTGCTCTATCTTTATAAGAAATTGACTAGGAAAAATGATATCTTCACAGTCAGCTCTATTCCTGAATTGAGATTGAAAAAATGTTTTAGTCTATTTAGGATTCTTCCGTGAAAAATCGGTTCAGTATAGAATTGGATTCGAATTTATCAACCATTAATTAGTTAAGTGATTGTGAGCTGCAAGATTTTTTCCTAAAGTTATTTTCAAAATAGAACTCCCTTTTATAATTGTGGGTAGCTATTAGAGACCAAATTCTTTGTTTTTATTCTTTGTTTTTTCTATAGATAAATACATTATTTTGTGGAAAACACTATAGTAGCATGTATAGCACTTCCCCAAATATAAACACATCAGAAAATATTTAAGCTATGTGAATTATTCATTTGGGCCAAGATTGTTTTCTGCTATTAGGTGCTAAAAATTGAAATGTAGGCTTACTGAGACCAATATGAAATATATTTGCCTAGTTATAGATACATTAAAATGGCTTCCTAATTCTGTTCTTAGAATGAACAAAATTAAAATTAGGTGTTAAAAAAAAAAGAAATATTCAACCCTATAGTGTGACTCTAAGCTATACAGTGACTTTCAGGAAACTTCTGTGATATTTTTCATTTCATTCTCTTATAAGTAACTCTAATCAACAAGATTGTATCTCTTGATTTGGTTGATAGCTCTCATGACTTCTTTAATGAATCAGGTTTTAGACAGTACTTTTGTTGAGTAGGGCCTACAATTTGAAATGTTGACTGAATTAGGTAATTTAGCTTATTAGATTTTCTTGTTATACTTTGGTCTATATACATTTATATATTCATTAAAATTATGTAGGAAAATAGTTTTAATGATATCTTTATTTTAATCTATATCTAATTTTCTTTTAGGTTCATGCATGGGAAATTTCTGACCAATTGTTACAGATCCGGCAGGATGTGGAATCATGCTATTTTGCTGCACAAACCATGAAAATAAAGATTCAGACCTCATTTTATGAGCTCCCTACAGACTCTCATGCCTCTCTGAGGGACTCATTGCTAACCCACATACAGAACTTGAAAGATTTGTCACCCGTCATTGTAACACAGGTAAGTCCTGTGCTTCTCGTTAGGGAAATTTATAAAAAAATCATTTGTTTGGGTTTATCAAGTTTATTATGATTATTATTGCTAGGCTATGTGAATACTGTTAACTTTATTATAGAGGGTTTTCTATAAGTGAATAAAAAGTGACAGTTGTAATCTTTTGCATTAATCTTTTGAGTATATTAGGTTTTAAATTTTGATACCAGAAGTGGTAAGTTCAGTGTGTATTTTCAGAGCCATGCATGTGCCCCCTATTGTTAAAACTGGAGATTACAAAAAATTCTGTACTATGCTACATCAGAGATTTAAGAGTTGCAGTTTAAAAAACATTCTTTCTGAGCTAATAAAATCCTTCCTGAAGATTTTTAAATCTAATTTAAATCTTTCCTGACTCAAAAGAGGAAAAAAAAAAGAGTAACTGGAAGTTTCTGTTAATACATATTCCTATGTGTTCTCTGGCTGGCATAAAAATGCCCTTGAAGAAGAGGCTTTTTTTGTGTTTTGTTTCATTTTTTTGTAATTCAGGCTGGTCTTAAACTCACTGTATGCAGGCTAGCCTTGAACTCAGTGATCGAGGAGGCTTTTGTTTAAGGCTTTAAGATGAGAAATGGAAAGAGAAGGAAAATGGCAGTGTATCACTTGAGGCCTGAGACAAAGGTCTGATTTTGTCACTAGCTTTAGCCTTTTGACAAAGTAATATTTATTTGTCCATGAAGTTGTATAGTACTGCCAAATAGACATATGTATGGGTATATTTTTGATTTGTTTTACTTCTTTCAGTACTGTGGATTGAACCCACGGCCTTGCAAATGCTAGGCAAGCACTCTTCCACTGATCTACATTCATAGCTGTTTTTATTTTATTTTGACACAGGGTCTGGCTACATTGCCCAGGCTGGCCTCAAACTCCTACTTCGGCTGCCTCAGCCTCCAGAGCAGCAGGGTGTACAGGGATATACCACCACAGCTGGGTATACTGATACAGTCTAAAGGAAGATCTATAGTATTATTATAGTATAGTTTTTCCTTTTGTTTTTCTTTTGTTGTTTTGTTTTTTTAAAATGTTTTTAAGGGCTAATATTTAAATGCCAGGAATTTATAACTATTCTTAAGGCATTTACGTGAGCTATATGTATACAGTCTATGTTGCAAGGATAGAGGGAGGGTACGTCAGTCTTGTCACACTGTTTTGAAGAAATCCAGTCTCTTTGTTTTCTAGTGAATAGTTGTTGGCAAACCTGTTCTATTCATAACTTTCCTATTCATTTATTTAATCTCTTATTCAGCTGGCTTTAGCAATAGCAGACCTTGCCCTACAAATGCCTTCCTGGAAGGGATGTGTACAGACATTGGTGGAAAAGTAAGTAATTTGTATTAACAGTATACTAACAGAATTAAAAATAAGCTATATGAAGAGGTGTTTACCTGTAATTAAAATAAAAAATAAAAAATAATAAAAGAAAAAGAATAAAGGCCCTATTCCTAACCCTAGTAACACAGAAACAAAAAAAAATTTTTCATTTAAAATAATAAACTATCCATTTAAGGGCTTTTTCATATGATAACTATTTGGCAGTAAAATAAAGGACATCTATTTTGTTCAAAACTATTTTGTTAATTTCCTAACCAATGCAAATATCAGTATTACTGGGAGCTAGGGATATAGCTTAGTGGCAAAATGCTTGCCTAGCAAGGTAGGAGGTCCTAAGTTTGAGATAGATATATGTTCTTTTTTTACCACCAAATAGAGTATGTCATGAAAGTCCTCATTTGGATATTTTATTATTTTGTGGAGAAAGAGGTTTTTTTTGGACTTGATCCATGAGGAAGTATTTTACTTAAAGTAGTAGGTTTCATGTATCTAAAAGGAAGATGGCCCCTTTGACAGACACACAACAAATGTCAACTAGTAAGAACGTATCTTAAATACTATGACAATATTTTTACTAAATGGTTGAATATTATTTAGTGAGAATAATCTACAGGGCAGTGAAAGATTTTGCTGTAGTTAACTCATGTTAGGGGATGGTGAATTCAGGTCTTTTGTATCCTACATGATATATTTCTGTAGCATTTAAATTCTTTATCAAAGGTTAATAATTTTATAATTTACCAATAAGAGTTTGGGGAAACAGTTAATGCTTAGCTATTGTTAACAAATTTTTCCATAGTCTTGTTATGTAGTGTAGTCTGGCTTTGAGTTTGAGTTCACTGTGTAGGCCAGGCTGGCCTTGAATTTGCAGTAATCCTTTTACCTCAGCCTCTCAAGTGCTGGGATTATAGCACCACCATACCCGGCAGATACGAATGTTTCATGATAGATAAATTGCCAAAAGTGGAGATATTGGTCAAAAGTTACACAGTTTGAAGATTAGGTTAAAAGATTTTTCTACCTTTCTAAAAGATTATGTTTCTTCTTTTTTTTTTTTTTTTGTACCGGGGATTGAACTCATAACCTTGTGTTTGCCAGGCAGGCACTTAAGCCACTGAGCTAAATCTCCGGCCCTAAAAGGTTATATTTCTATATAAAATATTATGTCTTTTCTCTTTCCCTTAGCAATAGTGAGAATGTTCCTTTTGTTGTTGTGGGGTATCTTGATAGCTGCTTTCTTTTTTGACATAAGGTTTTTTGTTTGGGTTGGGGTTTTTTTGTAGGGGGCGAGGATCAAACTCATAACCTTGCACTTGCCAGACAGGCACTTATGTTGCTGAGCTAAACCCCCCTGCTTTCTTTTTTGATTGTCTCTCAATAACTTATGTTAAATTTTCTCCTTTGTGTTCTCCAGATATAGCAATGATGTAACTTCTTTGCCTTTTTTGCTGGAGATCCTTACAGTGTTACCTGAAGAAGTACATAGTCGTTCCTTAAGAATTGGAGCTAACCGTCGTACAGAAATTATAGAAGATTTGGCCTATTACTCTAGCACAGTAGTGTCTCTATTGGTGAGTAAGGTTTTTCTTTTCTTTTCTTTTTCCTAGGGGCAGAAACCATAGGGTTTTTGTGATTCAGTTGTATCATTGTGAAATAGCCTTCTTTGCAGAATTTGGCAGTGGTAGTACTATGGTACATATATGACATTTTACAATCGCAAAATGCTTTAAAAACTATACTTGAGCTTCTACATAATCTTCTTAGGGTAATGATACCCATTCTGTGAATGAAAAATGAACTTTACACAACTGTTAAGTCAGTTTGAACTCAGGCTTTCTGATTATATGCTGTATGCGTTATTTTATTCTGTAAGCTGTTAGCTTTTTATGAAGGATCATGCTAAAAGAAGTGTGTATAAACTTACAAAGTGATTCTTTGATAGAGACAAATTGACAATTTGATAGGAAGGTGGTAAAAGACCTTACCTGACTTTTGAGTATATATTAGTTACCCATTAGCTATTAACACTGTCTTTTTTTTGTTTTAAATAATTGAAAGTAGGGCCAGGGATTGAGCTCAGTGGCATAAATGCCTGCCTGGCAAGCGCGAGGTCATGAGTTCGATCCCCAGTAACAAAAAAAAAAGAAAAAAAAATTAAATGTAAGTAGTTCTTTTTAGATTAGTTGGAATTTCTTTTTTGTTTGAGTCTTGCTATGTATGTAAGGCTGGCCTTGGATTCACTGTATGTATAGTGTATATGCTATGTATATAGTCTATAGTTCAGGTTCACCTTGAACTCAGTGATCCTCCTACTTCAGCTTCCCAAGTGCTAGGATTACAGGCATGTACCACCACACCAAGCTAGTTGTAATTTTTAATGGTATAAACCAGAGGTAGGTAAATTTATGGTCCATGAGCTGGCTATTTTTGTTTGTTTGTTTTGTTTTTTCAAATTAAATTCAAAATTTTATTTTAAAGGGAATAAAACAAAACAATGAAATGGAACAAAACAGAACAATATTGGATTTCAAAAACAAGACAGAAGGAAATCCCCCATAGTTGCTATATTGCATATTGTTATCCTCTAAATAGATGCTCAGACTACCAAGTTTAGGCTTGCAGAGTCAACCAAACAATACAAGCATTAAGTTGTTTTTTTTAATTCAGTAGCTATCATCTCAGCTTGTGTTCCTTCAAATTCCTCCAGCTGGTTGCTTACAGGGGTGGGGAGTGGTGCTCTTCTTGCATCCTGGCCCATGATGGCTGGCTCATGGGAGGGTGTGGGTTGTCTTCTTGGTTTTTCTCCCAGCCTGCGTGGCTGCTGATGACTCAGGAAGGTGTGTGTTGGCTTCTTGGTTCTCTTCCTGGCCCTTGATTGCCACTGGCTCATGGACCAGTGTGAGCTGACTTCTTGGTTTTCTTCCTGGCTTGCATGGCTGCCTCTGGCTCACTGGAGGGTACAGGTTGGCTTCTTGGTTCTCTTGCTAGCCCACATGGCTCTCAAATTGTTTTTTTGGAATACATTTAGGCTCATTTATTATGTACTGTATGTGCAGTTTAGACTATGTCAATAGAATTGAGTAGTTTTCTCAGAAACTACATAGCCTGCAAAGGCTAAAATACTTACTGATCTTTATTGAAAATGGCTACTGATTCCTAAACCAGATCATCTTAAATTATCTAGTCCCTATTTTAGGTCTTTATGGTCTTGCTTAATATTCTTAGTAATGTGATTTAGAGAAGATACTTTTTCAGGGATTAGTTTCAGTGCTTCTGTGATATCATATAGCTTTTTGTTTGAAAAAAAAGTTTTTTTTTGTTAAAAGTTATGTTCAGCTTGATATTAGAAATCGATTGGAAATTTATTCTTTTAAACATATTTAAAGGAATATTGTTACAGAGAATTAGAAAAGATAGATAATTGCATTCAAAACCATTTGGAGATCCTATCCTATATTTTCATTTGTTTTTTGGGGTTGGGGCTTGAAACCCACAGCCTTACCCATGCTGGATAAGTACTTTATCATTGAGCTATCCAACTTCCTTTTTCCCTGCCTTTTTTTTTGGAGGTGAGTCTCACTATGTTGCTAAGGTTGACCCCAAACTTCTGGGCTCAATCAGTGTTCCTGCTTTGGTCTCCAGAGGCATGTCACTGCACTGACTACAATTAACCCTTTAATACAGTCCTCTATGAACGTAATATTTCTTCATGAACATATATAGAGATTTTTTAAAAAATCTAAATGCCTACCCTTTTGCACTCTAGTTCTTTAGTCATCTAGTTTCATCTTTGTATTTAGTAAATTTTCATATCCAATAATATATTTTGGTCATGTTAACATTTTTCCAGCTGGTTCTAAAAAGTCCTTTACATAGTTTTTGCAAGTCAATATCCACTTTAGAACTAATTTTTTTTTTTTTTTTGGTACCAGGGATTGAACTCATGACCTCATACTTGCCAGGCAGACACTTAGGCCACTGAGCTAAATCCCCAGCCCTAGAACCAATTCTTAATCATTTTTCAAATCTTTTTCAAATCTTAATCTTTTTTCAAAATGATGTGATGTTGAAAAGACTGAACCAGTTATTTTATAATATACAGTATCTTATTTTCTGGATTATCTGATTGCTTTGTCTTTGCTTCATTTAGGTTATTTTTAAAGTATTTTTCCTCTCACTATATTTTTTCTGTATTTTCTCTAATTGGAAATTATTTCCAACGGAGTCCTGCTCTATATGGGTTCCTTAAGAGAATTATGTGTTAGTAACCTAAGTCATCCAGTATCTGTGATGAATTCTCTGTCCTTCATTAATAATGATGTTAATTGTGTACCATCCTTAGGATAATTGAGAAAATAGTTACTTAGATTCTTTTCTCTAGTGTTTAATTTTTTCCTGGTTGAGAAAAACTGAGACGCTTGATGGGTTAGTGTAAAAAAAGTTAAAACAGTTTTGGCTAGAACACAATCATAGATAATGTATGCTGCAACTTACTAGAAGGTATGTTATTTTTTTTTGACATCCCATTAATGATACCAAGGTTTACCACTGAATTAAACAATGATAATTTGCTTCTTCTCTTTATAAAGTTTCCTTTTTTGTTTTGTAGTATAATTCATATGCTATTTGTTATTCTATGAATGTCCAATTTTTTTTTATCAATCTTTTGTCTGATTCTTAAGTTCCAATTGATAATCTTTACCTTAACCAATAATTTCATTATTTTGCTAAGTGATGTTTCACTAATTCTATCATTTTTCCTACATAAATGTTAGTTAGCATTCTTCTGGATTTTCACTAGAAAAATAGGGTAAATCTTAATCTAAGAAAATTTTCCACTTAAAAAATAAGGATTTACTTTAAAGTCCCCCCCTTTTTAAAGCATTCTTGCTTTTTGAAGAATTATAGATTTAATAGATTTTTTATTGATTTCAGCAAGCCTGCTTTAATATAAAGAGTTACTGACTGTAATGAGGGAAGTTTACAGTAGTGAGGAATTGTCTGGTAAGAAGTAAAGAGGACTCTAAAAAATATAGAAATAAAATAAATACAATGAACAGCCATTGGCCCTATGGCTGAGATAAAGTTTCCAAAAAAAGAAGAATCTTTGCAGAGTTGAAATCTAAACTGCCTTGGACAAAGTATATGACTCATTAGGCAATAGAGAAGTTGTTATTAGAATCTCCTGGCTAAGTCAAAATGTTTTTGGGTAAGTCTTTCTAAAAGTGGCTCACCAAATGTACCAGGTACTGAGTTGCTTGTCTCTCCTTGTGGACTTAGATTCACTGTGTTTGTCATCTGGAACAAAAAAGAGAGTGGGGGGGAGGGAGAGAGAGAGAGAGAGAGAGAGAGAGAGAGAGAGAGAGAGAGGGAGGACAAAAGTAAAGAAAGAAAAGGACAAAATGAGCAAAAAGCAAAAAAAAAAAAATTGTGTAAAAATGAAGAGTGGGAGAAAAAATGGCTCTGCAGAGAGAGTTTGGACCAAGTAAAAGCAATTAAAGAATACCCTGGAGAAAGAAGGGATAGGCTGTCTTGGGGAAAGCTAGGATAGCAACTTCTTCTTGGAATCTGTGTCTTTTAATACTGTCCAAATCTTGAGGAAACCTGTGACAGTTTCCACATTCAGGTCCTGAGAAGCAGTGCTGGGATTCCATACCTTAGGCTGATGAGCCCCACATACAGGACTTTGGAAACTGTTCCAGTTTGTGTTTCACGGTGTTATAATTAACAGGTCGTGCCTACTTCTCCAGCCAGTTTTGCCATACCCTAATCTATTTCAAAGTAACTGGGATTCTATATTGCTAGAAATCTATCTCCTGGATTTTTGGGAAAGCGACTTCCCAGGAACACCCAAGAAAGCTCTTTAGAGTTCTCTCTGCGGTTTTTTTCCCCACTGACGCTGTGGACCTCATATGTGCTAGGCAAGCACTGTTCCACTAAACCACACCCCCATCCCTGTTCAGACAGTTCTGGTGTCTCCAGAAGCACTCTGCTATAAAACTGCATGGATTTCACCGGACGCGGTGGTACACTCCTATAATCCTAGCACTCAGGACCCAGAGGCAGGAGGATTGATGCAAGTTCAAGACCAGCCTGGGCTACAAAGTGAGCCCAAGGCCAGCCTGAACTGCATAGTGAGACCTTGTCTCAAAAAGACAAAAAACAAAAAAAACAAAAAAAACAACAAAAAAAAAACAACAAGACAGCCGGGGATTTAGCTCAGTGGCTTAAGCATCTGCCTGGTGAGCTCGAGGTTGGGAGTTCGATCCCTGGTACCAAAACAAAAATAAAAAAACCCCTGCATGGGTGTGATTACCAGGAGAAGCTGCTGGCCATTGTGCACTGAGTACACTGGAAAAATAGAGAGCTCTAAGAGTCTGATGTTGGAAAGTTTTTCATTCCTCAGGAGCCAAAGATACTTTGCTATAAAACCATTGCTAAGATTGGAGGAATCCTGGAGGAAGTTGCTGGCCAGAGCTCTGAAAGAGCTGGGCCCTATAGAAGCTAGGAATCTGGTGCTATAGCAGTTTTACATTTTGCAAAGGATTTTGGTGTGGGCACACTGAAATCAGGAGTAAATTCTTTTCCTCCTGTAATGTCTGTCCAGTGTCCTCAACTGGCAAAAGTTTTGTACAGACACAGGAAAAAGTATTTAAAGTGTCCAGAAGTGTTTTCACAGAGCAGTCTAATAGGGTAAATTTGGAGTCAAGAGGCAGTAAGTTTGTAACTGGCTGGAGTGGTATCCTGTTTAAACCCTGTACAGTCAGTCGTGAGTTCGATCCCCAGTACTGATTTTAAAAAAAAAAAAAATTTAAAAAAGGAGGGGACTGGGGATTTAGTAAGCACCTGCCTTGCAAGTGTACAGTCGTGAGTTCGATCCCTGGTACTGATTTAAAAAAAAAAAAATTTAAACCCTGTACAGTATCATAACTAGCAGTTTTAGGAAAGGTACAGAGCTACTACATTGCTCATTTATATAACCAGCCCACAGGCTACAGTTAATTACAGTTAAAGGTTAAAGGTGTGTCGTCATTAACTCCCTTCAGAATATTCTCTTGCTTTAAGCAGTTACTCTGTTTGTTTGTTTGTTTGTTTGTTTGAGACAGGTTCTGGCTTTGTTGTGCAGGCTGGCCTTGTACTCATGATGTAGACCTAGACCAGGATGGCCTTTTAAGCTTATGGTGATCTTCTTGTCTCAACCTTCCAAGCATTGGGGTCACAGATGTGCAACCACGCCTGGCTTATCCCATCATTGTTGTGTCTTTCTTTCTTTCTTTCTTTCTTTCTTTCTTTCTTTCTTTCTTTCTTTCTTCCTTCCTTCCTTCCTTCCTTCCTTCCTTCCTTCCTTCCTTTCTTTCTTTTTCTTTGGTTAAGAATAGTAAAATTCATTGGAGAAAAGGAATGAGGAATAGAAATAGCTCAGAGGGACAGGAGGGGTCCTGAATGGTTTCCCTCTTGTCATTTTCTGAAGCAGTTCTGAAAGTCTTTTGTGTCTTTAGTTCTGTGAGTACCTCAATGCCTTAATCAGTTCAATGTGCTTACTCTTTGTGGTCATTTTGACTTTGAGGAAAAGCTAGAAATTTTTCAGTGCCAGATACAACTGAAATGTTTTTGGGGGCTGGACAGCACATCTGCGGTGACATTCACTATATTTTGATCACACCTCATAAAGATACTCTTAAAAGAAAATTCCCAGAACTGCTTCAGAAATTGTCAAAGATGAAGGGATAAGTGGGTTCAAAGTGAGAAGGAGTATTTTCAGGAAATTAATGTTGATATATTTTTGACTGTAATAATTTTTTAAAAATTTAAGCATGCTCTATATTTTGACCATCAGTTGTATGTTAAGTGGGTCTCCAGTGCTGTTGCTTTCTACCCTCATGTACCAGTATACTGTGCAGATCCATTTTAAACAAGGCATGAGTAATTTTCTTTTTCAAGTATCTGGTCATAGGCATGGATCAAGAGGTAAGAATCAATGTGCAAAGAACTAGTCTCTTATGAATCTGAGCCACTTGCTTATGCAACCTGCAGACTTTTATGATCTCAGTCTCATACACTATTTCCATTTGATGACAGATTATTGCTACTCATCTTTAAGTGATAACTTTTTTTTTTTTTTTTTTTTTGAATCGGTACCAGTGATCGAACTCACGACCCCGCGCTTGCAAGGCAGGTGCTTATGCCGCTGAGCTAAATCCCCGGCCCTAAGTGATAACTTTTGGATAACACAGTTCATGGTGGGAGGCTAAGACCTTATGACTACCTGGCATCTCATCGTTGGATGTTTAGTCTTTACCTGCCCAGTAGTAAGCCAGAAGTTGCTTCTCAGGAGAATTGTTGCCTGCAGAATATGGCATAGGTTTGCTTCAAAGTCCTAGGTGTTTGTACTGATTTACCTAGTGGTACTTTCCAAAAGCTCCATACACATTAAATCCAGAATTTTCTGGAATTACACTTATATCAAGGAGTTTCGCTCCTCCTAATGTTATGTTTCATCCTTGTTCTAACACAGTGTTCTAACACCCATACATGTTACCCCAGATTTCTTCAGTTACACATTCGCAAAGTTTTACAGTTTTTTTTGTAAGTTGTTTCCTTCTGTGGGTGTCTGCAGCAAGCTAAGATTTAACCCTAACTATGAGTACAGTGGCAACTGGTCTTGGGAAGAATGAATATGGTCTTGAGATGAATGGATATCCTCTTTCAAGGCACAATTTACAGTAAGTAGCTATGGAAACAACCTAAGTGTCTATCAGCAGATGAATGGATAAAGAAAATGTGTTGTACATACACAGTGGAATATGGGTATGCAGCTAACTCTGTAGTATGCTGACTTTAATTCTTTGGAGAATACATGAAGGAGTGGTATAGCTGGAACGCATGGTAGTTCTGTTTTTAGTTTTTTATACTAACTCCCATAATAGCTGTGCTAAATTTATATTCCGACTAACAGTAGAGAAGATTTCCTTTTTCGCTACATCCTCAACAGTATTTATTGGTTGTCTGGTGTTTGTTTTAGACAAGGTATCACTTTGTAGTTAAGGTTGGACTTAAACTTACTTTGTAGCCCAGGCTGGCCTCACACTTGCAGTGATCCTCCTGCTTCAGCCTCCTGAGTGCTGAGACTACAAGTGTGTACCACCATGCCTGGCCTTTTTTTTTTTTTTTTGAGGTGTTGAGGATTGAACCCAGGGCCTTGTGTATGCAAGGCAAGAACTCTACCACTGAGCCACATCCCCAGCAGTTTTAGATCTTATACCTAGGTTTTTGATCCATTTTGAATTGATTTTTACATAGGTCTTTAAGAGAAGGACCTAGTTTCAGTCGTAAACATATGGATATCCTCTTTCTCTATGTAGTTTCTTCAGGGTTTTTATCATGATGGGGAATGTTGAATTTTGTCAAAGAACTTTCCTGCATCTATTGAGAGGATTTTATGATTTTTATCCTGATGCTATTTATGTGGTGTATTACACTTACTGATTTACGTATTGTAGTCAGAGGTTTGCAAGGAGAACAAGACAATACAGGACACATAATTTATAGTATTATTTATAATGGTCACCCAAGGAGTCAAATTCAAAGAAAGTGTGGGAATCTGTCCACATAGTAAAGACCTAGAGAATCCAGCCAAGGGCCTGGATCCCATGGCAATAACGTGCATGAGTTCAGCTGAAGACCGAGAGCCCATGACAATGCCTTGCATGAATCCAACTGGAGGCCTAGAGTCCATGACAATGACTCATGCAAGTCTGTTTCGTAGATCTGCGCTGGGAAGGCCCCAAGGTCAGCGACAAAAGCTAGAAAGTCTATGCCACCGAGGTGAAGGATCTATGCCAGTAGGATGAGAATTCTGTACTGGAGCCAGGAAGCAATACTTAGAGTAATAACCAGAGCTTCCCCAAAAAGTACCACAGCCATCCTCAGTGACAAGGTCCTGAGCTCCTCTGACAGTGAGAACAGCCGAGTTCATATAAGGAAGCTAGCTTCTCCTGGAGATTGAACAGCACATCATTTTCCCTAACCCCAGAGCCAAGAAGCGGTAAAGACCACAGCTCTCAAAGTGAACTGCAGCCATTCTCAGCAGCAAGGTCCCGAGCACCTCCAATGATAACAACAGGGGTTCATATCAGGGAAAGCCAGCATGACAAGCTCCTCTAGGAGAACCAACAGCTCCAAACAACAGCACTCTTCCTCTCCAGGTCTCCTTTTTATGCTGGTGACAGTTCTTGGGTGGGCCATCTACATGCAGCTCAGCTGGTGTTTAAGTTGACCATTAGTTTTCAGTTCACCGCACATAATGTTGAGCCACTCTTGTGTTCCTGGGATGAAACAAACTTGATCATGGTATATGATCTTTTTAATCTGTTGGTGAATTCTGTTTGCAAACAAATCTCATTGAGGCCGAGGATATAGCTCAGTGGCACAGTGCTTTCCTGGCAAGCACGAGGTTTTAAGTTTTATTCCCAGTACCAAAAAAAAAAAAAAAAAAAAAAAAAAGCCAAGAAAGAAAGAGAAAAATCTCATTGAGGGGTTTCATATCTATACTCATCAAGGATATTGGTCTTTTTTTATTGTTGAGTCATTATCTACTTTTGGTTTAGGGTGAGCCTGACTTTATGCAATGAATTTGAAAGTGCTCATTCCCTATTTCATGGCATAGTTTGAAGAACACTGGAGTTAGTTTTTCTTTAAAGGCCTGGTGGGCCAGGGTTTTATCCTAGGGGAACAGTGCTGGCCTAGCAAGCTCAAGGCCCTGAGTTCAATTCCTGGTATCAAAAAAATCCCCCAAAACAAAAAACTGGTAAAATTCTGTAGTAAATCTATTTGGTCCTGGACATTTCTTTGTCGTTTTCATTGCTCATTATTGATCTGTTAAGGTTTTTTATATTCTGTTAGTACAATTTTAGTAAGTCATGTGTATCAGAAACTTATCCATTTCTTCTAGGTTTTCTAATTTGTTCAAACACATTTCTAAAGTAGTTCCTAATAATCCTCTGGAATTCTGTGGTATCTGTTGCAATATTGCCTTTTTGTCTCTATAATTTTTAAAATTTGATTCATTCTTTTGGTTACTTTGACTAAAGTTTTATCCATCTTTTTTTCTAAGAACCTACTATTTTATTGATCTTTTGTATTCTTTTAGTTTCTGTTAATTTCAGCTCTGATCTTTATTATTTCTTGGCTATTAGTTTTGAGTTTGATTCATTCTCTTTCTAAGATCATGGGATACATCATTAGGTTATTTTAGACCTAAGCTTTTTTCATATAGGCACTTAGAGCTATAAACTTTTAGAACTGCCTTCATTGTATCTCACAGATTCTGCTGTATTGTATTTCCCTTGTCATTTGATTCTAGGAATTTTTAGTTTTCTTCCTGTTTTTTTCAGTGACCCACCAATCATTCCAGAAGTGTGTGTTTAGTTTCTATGATTACTCTTGTTGATTTCTAGAGTTTTTCTATTGTAATCTGATAGGATGCATGAAATTATTATTTCTTTAAGGTTAGCTTTGTGGTCTACAATATGGGCTGTTTTGGAGAAAGTTCTGTGAGCTACAGAAAAGACTGTGCTGTTTTTGATATCTGTTAAGTCCATTTGGTCTATTGTGTATTTCACTTGATGTTTCTTTGTGTTTTTTGTTGGTCTGTTTGCTTTATTGGTCTGGATGACCTATTCATTGGTGAAAGAGGGATATTAAAGTCATCCATTTTAATTGTATTGGGCTCCACCAGTCTGTTTATGTTGGCTAAGGTGTGGGTGTGCTAATGTCTGGTGCATATATGTTCTGAGCTGTTTTGTTGTTGTTGTTTGTGAGACAGGGTCTTGCTATGCAGTTCAAGCTAGTTTTGAACTTATAGTGAACCTCCTACCTTAGCATTCCAGGGTCTGGGAACATAGGCATATATCACCATACTCAGCTTATATTGTATTTTGAGACAGGATCTCACTGAGTTGCCCAGGCTGCCTTGAATGTATGATCTTCCCACCTCAGCCTCCCAAGTAATTGGGATTATAGGCATGTACCACTGCTGCCAACTGTTAGTTGTTTTTGAATATAGGAAGTCTTGGATTATTAGTAATGCATTTTTTCTGTATATGCAAGTGGATAAAGAAATTTTAGAGGTAGCTGTAATGTTATAGCTTAGATTATATAGACTTTGAAATCATGCTTCTAACTTTGAGTCCTGGTTGTGCTCTTTATTAGCTCTGCCATGTTGGGTAAGTTACTTAACTCCTCTGCCTCAGTTTCCTCATCTATATAATAGGGATAATAATATCTATTCCATTTTGTGAGAATTAAGTGAATTAATACATGTAAAGCTTTTAAACTGATACATACTTGAGGACACAGTAAATGTTAGTTATAATAAATGATCAGCCTATTTATTATTTATGTGTTGCTTTCCCCCTCTAAAATGTAAGGCTAAGAAGAAAAATTTAAAAACCAAGTATGTTCATACACTTGTGCTTCCTTTCTTCCATTTTTTCTGACTTAGACAAAAAGCTTAGTTTGCCAGGTGTGATGGTCCACACCTGTAATCGAAGCACTCTGGGAGGCTGAAGCAGGAAGATCAGAAGTTTGAGCCCAGCCCAGACAATTTAGCGACTTAGCAAGATGTTGTCTCAAAAAGGCAGGTGAGGGTGGGGATCTTTGGGTATGTAGTATAATGCAAAGGCCCTGGGTTGAACCCACAGTACCATATGTACATAATAAAAAGAAGCAGCAAGAAGAAAAAGAAGGGGTTGATTTTTCTAAATAAAATTTGGTAGTTTTCCAGATCTTAATATCCTTTAATACTGTGTCCTGTGAGAGTGAAGGAAGAATATAGTCACATATTAACTCCTCACTTCTCTTCATATTTACAAGCAGCCTAAAAACCCTTGGAAGACAGGAATGAAACAGTCATGTTGAGTGTACCTTGTATAATAGAGGAGGCTTTAAATCTGGAGGATTTTCCTGTGTTGCTTAAATGTGCAATGTAAACAAGAATACCAAAAACTTGTTCTTTAGACTTTGGTAGTCAAAAACTTATTTGAATCATTTCTTTTTCTCTTTTATTTCAGTATAGTTAAATATAATTCAAGCTAACTAAGAATCATGTATCGGGCCGGGGATTTACCTCAGTGGCTTAAGCGCCTGCCTGGCAAGCGCAAGGTCATGAGTTCGATCCCCGGTACCAAAAAAAAAAAAAAAAGAATCATGTATCACACACACAAAAAGAATCATGTATCATTCATTCTTGCCTGATGATGCAAACATAGGGCTACCTAAAAGTATGAGCACCAGAGTTTAGATCTGGTTTGATAGTATGTTAGATCTGGTTTGATAGTATGATAGATAGTTAATAGCATCCTATCCCTGCTACCTCATTGTCTTAGTTACTTTTCTGGTTGCTGAGACAAAATACCCAACTCCTAAAGTTAAAGGAGGTTTATTTGGCTTACAATTTTTAGAGGTTTCAGTCCATAGTTGGCTGGCTCCAAGGCAAGGTTGTATGGCAGAGGGACATCATAGAGGAGAAACAGTTCATGGTAGGGAGAAGGCAACAGGTGGGTGACAAGCAGTGACTGTATCTTTGCAGGCTACCTGCCCTCAGGATTGGTAGCACCTCCACCCAAGTTGGCGCACCTTGAATCACACCCAGAAGTATACCAAACCAGTCAGTGGACTAATTTAGTAATCACATTTCCTTAATCCCAGCATTACACTTTAGGTCCATCCACCTCGAAAAAGCCTCTTCTATGACTGTATGAAGCATTTGGGGGGATATTTAGACACAAGCTATAATACCCATGTCACCTTCCATGGCAGTTATGTTTGGAACCCACTGCCTACAAAAGCTTTCATGCCCTCCCTACCCTTTCAGTGCCAGCAATTGAACCTTGGGCCTTGCACATGCTATTCAAGCACTATGCCAGTGAGCTGCATCCCAGACACTTGGAACTTCCCTTATCTAGAAAATGTTGGGTGACACTTTACTTTGGTAAAAAATAATAAGCCACAAAAAGAGTTTGTAAAGGAAAGTGGTGAGTTTTAGTCTGACTTCTATTATATCTCTTTTATAATATTTATAATAGTGTCATTTTCTATAGGTTGACATAGAGTATTCAGATGCTGAAGCTTTTCATGTGGGATTATATAGTGGTACACCTAGTTTACTTTTATTCTATGAAAACCAGGTACATAGGTGAATAAATTTTACTTTTAAAGCAATTGTATTACTGAGTGTGGTGGCACATGCCTGTAATCCTGGCATTCAGGAGGCTGAGGCAAGACAATCACTGAGTTTGAGGTCAGCCTGGGCTACATAGTGAGTTCAAGGACAACTTGAACTACATAGAGAGGCCTATCTCAAACAAATGAACTAATGAACAATAAATAGATAAAATAATTTTACTGATAATGGGAAGGTGGGAACTAAGCAACCTAGTAAGTTATTTGTGAAAGAAAATTTCTAAAACGTGTTTTATTACCTCTCTGTATCTCAATTTTACTGTTGAAAAAAGATAATAGTGTTGGACCTACCTATGGAGGTTTGTTGGGGAGATTCATAGTGTTTAGAACAATGTTATGTCCCAAGCACTGTAAACTGTAGCTATTATCATTGTTGCCCTCATTATTATACTTGTAAGGTGATTGACATTGTTTTAACTTTTTTCTTTCTATTCAGATGACCTGTGTAGAAAAGGCGGGAACAGATGAGAAAATGCTTATGAAAGTCTTTCGCTGTTTGGGAAGTTGGTTTAACTTGGGTGTTTTGGATAGTAACTTCATGGCTAATAATAAGTTACTAGCACTCCTTTTTGAGGTTTTGGTAAGTAATGGTTTTGCTTATCAAAGTATTCCTGCTATGGTCACTTTTAGTAGCTAGCCTTCTGGGCCACAGCATGTTTTCTAGTCCTGCATAGTGCCTGGGAATTAAATTGTAAGAAGCAATGTGCCTTCCTCACTGTTAAATACCAAATGTAGTAGTTTTGTGGTATTGTATTTGTATTTATGTTTGTATTTTTTTCTTTTTTTTTTTTTTTTTAGATAGGATCTCACTATGTGGTTCAGGGTTAAACTCACTATTGTAGCTCAGGCTGGCCTCAAACTTGTGGTGATTCTTCTGCCTCAGCCTCCAGAGTCCTGGAATTACAGGCTTGTGGTACCATGCCTGACTCGAAATGTTACTAGTATTAATACTCAGAATGTAGGGTAAAATACAATAAAAGTAGTCTTATATGCAGATAAATAATTTTTATATTAAAATCTAAGTAACAAACCATGTATGTTTTTACTTTTATAAAAGTCTTAATAGTGGTCATTGTGTCTTTGATATTATCATGACATAACTATCTGTACCTCAGAAATTTAGAAAATACAGAAAGGATGGAATTTTTAAAATCCTTAGTATAGTTAAATAAATATCAGTACAGCCAAGTGTAGTGGACGTGGTTGTGCATGCCTATAATCCCAGCACTGGAGAGGTGAAGCAGGAGGATCCCTGTGAGTTTGCAGCCATCCTGGGCTACAACGTGAGTTCAAGGTCAGCCTGAGCTACACAGTGAGACCCTGTCTCAAAAAATAAACATTCATCTGTATATGTGTGAATGGACTTTGAGTGTTTGAGGTTAGTAGAGTGGTAATGTTTTGTTTTATACTCAGCATTTCTTCTTTATACTTTGATAGGAGAACCTAGTTTTGCATACCTGTCTTAGTAGGTAGGAATCAGTGAATACTTAGACTATATTTTAGAACAAAAAACATTATATTATCTCAAGCATTATTTTTTTAAACTTTATTGGTACATTTTAGGTATACATAATGATAACATTCATCATAGGGAGTTTGTGTCTGTACGTGATATATCTTGCTCCTTTGTTTCCCATTCCCCTCCTATCCTTACCACCCCGCTTCCCCTTTCTGTTTACAAGTTTTATTTCCATTTTTTTTCCTGTCCTTTTTTTTCCTTGTCTCTTCTTTCCTTTCTCTCTCCCTATTCCAAAAATTTTGTGATTTTTTTTTTTTCCTTCAACATTTTTACGGTCTTGATCTTGTTCATTGGCTTGTCACTTTTAATGAGAAGTTGGAGAACTGTTTCATTTTTGCTTCTAAATTACCTTCTCTCTTCCCTAGAAACTTAAAGAACCTTTAACTTTGGTATTCTGACATTTCACAGTGAAGTGTTTAGGTGTGGCCTTTGATAGCCTTGAGCCTTTTCATTTTAGATTGTACTTGCACATCAGAAAGAGAATGGAAAAGATTTCCACAAACAAAAATAGGGTAGAGAATTCTGGCATTCTGTTTGAAGGGGCTGATCTGAGTAAAAACATACAGATTAGAAATCAGATGAAGGTGAGTGAGGTTCAAAAAGGCCGATTTGTTTGGTGTACAGGAAAATAGAAGTAGCATTGGGAAGATTGATGGATGTGGATGTGTCTTGTGGAAAGCCATGACTTCTAAACTGTTACATGTTTAAAGTACATTTTTAGAAAAGGCTATAATTATTTTCCTGTTACTTAGATTACAATGATCATACTTCTTGCCTCTCTGTGCCTGGTACCTTCCAGCAACAGGATAAAACCTCATCCAACCTACATGAAGCTGCTTCAGACTGTGTGTGCTCAGCTCTGTATGCCATAGAGAATGTGGAAACTAATTTGCCATTAGCCATGCAACTTTTTCAGGGAGTCCTGACATTGGAGACTGCCTATCATATGGCTGTGGCACGTGAAGATTTAGACAAGTGAGTAGCTAAAGCTGGACCTCTGGGTTTGTCTGCTGGCTGGTATTCTTTTAAGTAACTTTTAAGATTTTTTATTTTTTAAAGGTGCTGGGAATTGAGCCCGTGACCTCATGTATACTGAACAAGTAATCATTTAGCTACATCCGTAAGCTGAGGTTAAGTCACTTCATTGTATAGCTATCAATTGTGAGTCTCATTGTGTGGCTCTGTTTAAATATGAAAATAGTGCATCCTAAAGACTTTCTGTTATTCTTACCCAAACCTAGAGTGGCCAATTGGATGAAATAGAGGTTGCAGAATTACCAATTATGAAAAGTACTAATTTTTTGTGTTTACAAAGGGAACAATTTCAGAATTAGAGATAAACTTTAAAATACCAGTTGTAACTTGATGAGAATTTGTATTCAACTGATTTAGTAATGGAGAATTTGAACTGACTTACTAGTTACTTCCTTATTTATATAGAAGTAGATGATCTACATAAAGGTGTCTGCTGTGGAAACTATGATGTAGCATACTAGGTAATTCCTTAGGCTGAGGAACCTTTTATTTATTTGATTCATGGGGTCTGTGAAAATATATATATGTCACCCAGATTTTTGACTTGTTGCTCTTACTGTTTCTTCTACAGAGTTCTAAATTACTGCCGTATTTTCACTGAACTATGTGAAACTTTTCTTGAAAAAATTGTTTGTACTCCCGGCCAAGGTCTTGGAGATCTACGAACTCTGGAATTGCTTCTGATCTGTGCAGGGCATCCTCAATATGAGGTAATATCAGTATTATGCTAAGGCCACATTCTATCAAGTTGTATATTGCATATTGTCTATTTAATTTCTTCATGCCCTACTTGTATTCTTTTTTTTAAAATAATTTTATTTAAAGAGAAAAAAACAAAACAAAACAAAACAAAACAGAATAAAGGGTAGCCACAATACAGTATTCCAAGGAAAAAAGGAAAAGAACAACAACAAAAAAAACAAAGAAATTATTGTTTGACAAATTACATACTGACTTCTTGGAAATAGTTGTTCAATTTACAAAGTTAAAACATGTAAAGTAGACATTCAAACAGTGAGACTGTTAACAGTTCTGCTCCACGATCTGACAAAAGCAGCAATATGGTCATCCATCTTACCCATGCAAATATACATGCAATTGTATCAAAAAGGTAAAATTAAACACAACAAAACAGAGCAAAGTGGATCACAAGAAAGCAATGTAAGAGACAAAAATTTCAAAACTAGACAATCGGAGATATTCACTCTCTATCATATTGAGTCTTGTTTTCTTCCAAATAGTTGTCCATATTGTCACATACAGGGAATTCACATGAAACAACCTAGTATAGAATTGATCTGAGCAGGACGAGGAGGGCATTTCAGGTCTTCAAGACCAGACATTAGGGAAGCCAAGAATGGCTGTGTCTCTCATTCTCCTCAAAACAGCTGTCCATACCTTAATGTGTGTTAAACTTAAACAAGGCAAAGCAAGCTAAGATCACTTTGAACAAAAAGTGGTAGTTTTGCTGGACTTCACATCATGACATTATGGAATCAGCACTGGGTATTGTAGTGTCTCTTTTTCTTCAAAGTAGTTGTTCATTTGAACATGTGTTATATAGTTGGTTCTCATAAACTGTTTATAAGCTCTACACATGCATGAGTCTCTACATGTATATCTATCATTTCTGTATTAGCAGGAAAAACAAAACAAAGCAAGATAAAACAATTCCTAGAAAAGCATGAGGCAGAAAAGTCACATAAAACCACAATACAAGGTGATCTACAATGGTTACCATGGTGTCTCAGCAGTGTATAACAACATTAGTAAAAACAAAGCATTGGAGACATTATAAGACTTCAAAAGCAAGTAATAATCAAACCAGAGTGGGTATCTTAGTGAATCTTGTCATCTTCAGTGTAGTTGCCTATACACTTAGACTTGATGCTATCCATCATAACAGTTTTAAATAAAATCAGTCAATACAAAGTAGCAATCTAACAAACCAGATTCAAATAAGATCAGTCATAATAAGACAGTGTAAGTTATAAAGAGCTTCAGTTTAAGTTGATAGGAAAATTAGGGATGATTACCATAATATGTCCTCTTATTTTTGGGATAGCTGACCATGTCCTCAAGTCTAGTGTAAGTAGACAAACTGGAACAGCGCATAATCCATCGAAGCAGAGTGGTGAGAATAATGTAAATTTTAAATCTTGTTACCCCATTAACAATATCCTCTGCCTCCCTTTTTTAGAGAATTCCTCCCCTTTCACTCCCATGGGGTGCACTGCTTGTTTTGGGTCCCACTGCCTTCCTATATAGAGCAGCTCAGTGGACCCTATCTCCTGATCTACACTGCCTGTGTTTCTCTCTGTTAGTATTTCGAGGCCCTCTATACTAGAGATTATAGCCAATCTTCTCTGCCTCATTTCTGCTATTCTATTTTTATGCCATTGATAGTCTGTTTTTCTCTTCCACTCCACTGTCTGCCTCATTCACTGAGGCCTCTCTGCCACTGTTCCTGAAATGCTCGTATTCTTGTTCTGTCTCCCTAGAATGTCCTTCAGTATTTTTTGTAGGGTTGGACTGGTGGTCATAAATTCTCCTAGTTCCTCTTTGTCATGGAAGCATCTTTTTTCTCCATTAATTTCTAGAGAGAGTTTTGCAGGATACATCAATCTGGACTGG
>PVJX010020901.1:0-32677 GCA_004027295.1 Dolichotis patagonum
TTGTTGTTTTTGTCAGATCGTGGAGCAGAACTGTTAACAGTCTCACTGTTTGAATGTCTACTTTACATGCTTTAACTTTGTAATTTAAACAACTATTTCCAAGAAGTCAGTATGTAATTAGTCAAGTAATAATTTCTTAGGTTTTATTGTTGTACTTTTCCTTTTTTCCTTGGAATACTGTATGATTGCTACCCTTTATCTTGTTTTATTTTGTTTTGTTTTTTCCTCTTTAAATAAAATTATAAAAAAAAAAAGACATAAACTGATTCTGATGGTCACAGTAAGAAGAAAAATGTGAACTAGACTCTAAACACTCTTTTTACCATGCTACAGTAGCTTATCTCTTAAACACTCACATCAAAAAACTTTTTTTAAAAAATTTAAAACACAGGGTCTCGGGCCGGGGCTTTAGCTTACTGGCTTAAGCACCTGCCTGGCAAGCGCGAGGTCGTGAGTTCAATCCCCGGTACCAAAAAAAAAAACAAAAAACAGGGTCTCATGTATAGTCTAGGCTGGGTCTGAACTCACAGCAAGCCTCCTGCTTCAGCCTCCCAAGTGCTGGGATTACAGGTATGCGCCACCACACCCAGCTAGCACTCACTTGATTCTTAATTGACATTTACTGGTCATTAAATTTTACAAACCAAGTCACATGTTTGTAATAACACCTATAACGCACCTTTCAATTTCCCATCAAAGTCAGGGCTTGTGGCCACTTGGAGTCCTGGATGTGGTAAGAGAAAACAGGTGACATCGGAGAAACATGAGTGAATGTGATTTCGAACATTCTGAATTTCTTCATGTTGATGTTCCTTCACCTGTCAACAAAGACCAACAATTTACCAACCAAAGGCTGTATGAAGGTGTTCTTCACCAGAAAACACCAGCGTAAGGACACAGGGAAGAAGACTTTCCAACTTGATGGAAAATTCAGAACCGTCAGAACCAGTAACTGCACAAGTGGAATTAACCACACTTGGTTCCTATAGTGAACTAAAAACAGGCACTGAAGAAAACAAACTGTATTGCACAACGCTTCAGAAGAACAAAAGCAGATTTGTGGGCAGGAAGAAGGATCTAGCAATGACAAAGAACTCCTGTGCTTTGCTTTTTGGGGAAGAGGATAAGCTTGTTTCTATCCATGCCAAAATAAATAAGAATTCAGTAGAACTAAAATTCTGAACGTGAGACTCTAAAAGCACGCGAGGCTGGGGCATGGAGGTGCACACCTGTGATCCCAGCACTTAGGAGGCTGAGACAGAGGCTTGCTGTGCGTTCAAGGCCTACCTGAACTACATAGCGAGACCCTGTCTCAAAAAACACAATAAATAGGGCTAGGGATTTTTTAGTTCAGCAGTTTAAGCTCTTGCCTGGTAAACTCGAGGTCATGAGTTCAATCCCCAGTACCAAATAATAATTAAAAAACAAAATAAATAAAGGCACACTTGATCCTGGTTTAAAATATGAAACAGAAATTATAATCATACTTGGGCTTTTGACCAGAAATGTTCTCTACAATCCCTAGATACTATATACACAAGTTATTTAATTTTATAATGAATAAATAATATTCATTTACACTAAGATGCATATATACTTAACACGCACAGCATCATTTTCAATAACCTGCTTTAAATTCAATATCCAAAGCCAAGTAAGAAAGCCATTCATAATACTTTTAATTCCACACCACAAATTATTTCCACTTACCTGTAAACGTTTATCCAAAAATGCCATCCCTCCTTGCAGTCCATAACTATATTCATAAGGGAAACTCCAATCTCGAACTAGAAACATAAGTGTCTATGTAGGCAGAGAGTAGAACATATTATGACTTTGCATAAATGCATTTTCAAGATAATAATTGCAATATTTTTCTGAATAATGCCAATTTCTCCAAAGAAAGCAAGAACATGTTTTGAAAGATTTATCTATTCCATAATATAGAAACTTTATAAACAACAGGACATATTTAAGGCAAATATGGGGTCAGTGTATCACAATTGCTAGTTTCATCCCCAAAGTTTATGCAAAAGACTGTTGAGACAACATAAATTTGGGGCTCTTCCTAAAGGCAAGTAAAACATAGTAAAGGACAAGACAGAAAACAAAGTGGTACCAGATAATAACCACACCTGCTATTTACATTAGAAAAAAACAGCCCAGTTTGGCGGGTAGCTGTAGTACTATCTGATCCCCCCAAAAAGGGAAAAGACATAATGCTCACACATTAATGCACCTCCAGACTTACTGGGAGGATAAAGCAGAGGTCAGCAAATGTCTTCTGTAAAGGGCCAGAGGTAAATATTTTAACCAGCTCCTGAATTTTGCAAGAAGGTAGTCACAGCTGATGCATAAATAGATGAGCACACTGCATGCCACTAATATTTTAGGTATCCTCACTAACATTTGAAATTCAGATAATTCACACACATCATGCAATACTCCCTTTCATTTCTTTCCATTAAAAATAAAAAACCACAAATTGAGATGTAGCTCAATAGTACAGCATTTGCCCACTAGCATGCACGAGACCCTGGGTTCAGTCCCAGCACTGCACAAAACGCATATATACCCACACAAAAGCCATCTTTCGTTCATAGGTCACAAAAACAAACACGCAGCAGGCCAGATTTGGCCTATGAACTGCAGTTTGATGATCTGTAAACTAAAACAAAAATATGAAGTACAATCATGGTTAATATTCTACCTGGAAGGGTTTTTGGAAAATTTCATCCATTGCCAGACGACCATATTCTGTGAAGAGCTTTAAAAAAGAAAATTTATGTTTTATAATCAAAATTATTTAAAATACTTCTATGCTATCCTTTAGCAAAGTGCTCACTTAACAGACTAGGTATCACTTATATTGAAACTATGTTCTATAGTTTATGAAGCCCACAGGAAGCCAGGCATGATGGCATATGCCTGTAATCCCAGCACTGGGGAGGCTGAAGCAGGAGTGTTGTTGTGAATTCAAAAACAGCCTGAGCTACATAGTGAAACCCTGTCTCAAAAGAAAAAAAAAAAGCCCATCGTAGCCATGAACCTTAAAATAATCTTCATTATTCCTCACTCTCACATTTCACATCCCAATTCATCAGCAAACCCAAAATTCAACCACTCACTAATTCTGCAAGGTCCAGAATACTGTAGTGATCTCCCAACTGGTCTCCCCACTTTAGCCCTGGCCACAACAGACTTTTCTCAAAACACCAGCCATAGTAGCTAAGGTTAGACAACAGCACCCCTCTATGCCCAACCCTGCACCCTCAGTATTAAACACTGTCCACCACTCCTGGCCCCCAGATACCTGGCAATCAGCTGCCTCACTTCTTCAAGTCTTTACTCAGTGGCCATTTTTCAAAGAGCCTTTCATGGCCATCCACCTAAAGACTGTCATTCTTTGTTTCTGTCTTTCTTTCCTTTTTTAGTACACGTTTGCAGTACATGCAGTTTACAAACATCTTGGGGAGGGGTTTCATGTACACACTACAGCTGGCTTCCTTTTTCTCATTCCCTTCCCATTCCCTCTTCCTCCCTCCTCTAATTCCCCTACTCCATTTTTCATCTTGTTGACATTACTAATCTTAGTTCATATTATGGCACATAATGTTTACAGTAATTGAGGTTATCACCACACTGTATTTTTTACTTCATGTCCCTTTTTTTGCCCTAACACTGTCTAATGTACTACACCTTTACTAGCATCTATTTTTACAATGAACATTTAATTCTCAAATGGCCAGAACCATCTACCTACCTTGTGCATTCTATATGTCCAGTCCAAAAAAATGTACTGGGCCCTTAGTATTTACATCATTCAAATGACTGAATGAAGGGGACTAATGATGGTGAGGTACATGTACCTCTATTTCTTTATAAAGCCTCAGCCCACTAAAACTACAACAAAATCACGTTTAAAAGTTATAAACTCGTCAGGGATTTAGCTCAGTGGCACAGGTCCAAGCAGGCAAGCCTGAGGTCCTAAGTTTGATTCTTGGTACCAAAAAAAAAAAAAAAAAATTACAAACTCACAGGACAAAAAGGATGGGAAATAACATGACAGCAAAAAAGAGTTGTCAAAACCTTTGCAGGAAAAGAAAAGAGTGAGAACTGTTTTTCCTGCCCTACGAACAAATCGAGGAAGCAGGGGCCAAAGGAAGCACGCAGATTCTCTCCACTGAATCCCCCGAAGGCTGGGATATTAAAACATGCAGTTACCTTGCAGGGGAAGTCTGGGGTGGGAACCGCAACTAAAGGAATGACTGCAAACCTCTGGAGTGGAGAGGACCCTCCAGTCTTGTGACCCACGGAAGGTGGTGAGTGTGCTGTCTAGAAAGGATTCCAACAAACCTTAGCCTTGGAAACCACCCTCAGGTGAGGTAGGAAACAGCCTGGAAACAGATCCTTAAGTCAAAGCATACATACTGAACAGCAGAACTAAGCACTCTCACCCTGCTGAGGGTTTAGAGAAATCTCTGGAAAAACTTGACAGCCTAAGAATAAACCTGCTCAAATACAGACAGTTGGGAGTTGACAACAACATAACTAAGTACTCTTGCCCAATCACAAGCACTACCCTCTTACCACAGTTCCCTCTGGGATTCTTAGTGGTTCATTCTTAAACACAGACAGCCACGGACTGTCTACCAGATACTACCAGATACTTGAGAAAACCCTGTAGCAGAAAAGACAAAAACTCATGTCCTGCTGGGCGTGTGGTACACACCTGTCAACCCAGCACTCAGGAGGCTGAGGCAGGAACACTGACCGCCATGAGTTTAAGACCAGCTTGCACTACATAGTGAGACCTTGTCTCAAAAAAACCCCAAAAAACTCCATGTCTTTCAATTCTAGAGTATCAGCTTATGGTATTCTTTTATGATTTCTTCCCTTCATGTTCTGTTCTCTTACTAAATACCCACTGCTGAAGACCCATTATTAACATGGTAAACATCTGATGAATTTTCTTAATTGAGCCTTTCTCCTTCCTGTGCACTCCTCCACTTCTCCACCTCTGCCCTCTTATTCTTCCCTTTCTCACCCCTCCCCATCTTCTCACTCTTTCCTCTCTTTTCTCTTTCCCACTGTCCTTCCTAGTCTCTGCTCTTTGTATCTTTATTTAAACTGTTGAATAAATTTTCTCCAACCTTATTTGGAAGGTTCCAACCAGACCTGACTCTCCCAGCCCCCAGCTAGCCAGCAGAAGCTCTACTCTCTCCAGGGAATTTCAGCCCCAGGCTGTCATCTGCAAGCACAGGAAAGGAGATAAGATAAGACAAGGAATTTTGCAGGTTCTGGGATATCTGGAGACATCTGGAGACACACCGGAGGCTTCAGAGTCACTGCCCACTGAGGTGCAGGACTGCCAGAGAATTTTGACCAGATGTTTACTGCAACCTTCCCTCCTGATGTCATCTGCCATCTCTCCATCCCTATAAAAGAGACACACTTCTCTCTCTTATTGTGCTCTCAGGCACAATAAATTCTAGGCCATGTTTCCTTTATACAAGCCTGGTGGTCTCTGCTGGTTTCCCTCTCCCCTCTGTATGTTACATATGTTATAATATTCTAATTCTTTCTCTACTAAATTTTTTTATTTTTGCTGTCAGTTTTAATTTCTAGGAGCTCTTTTTTGTATTCTTGAAGTGCTAGTGATTTTATTAATATGAATTGCCTACTCTCAACCCCTGGAACACTGGTACAAAGTAGATGATTCTCAGCTATCTGCTCAGCAGAAGCATACATTCAGTAAACCCTACTGAACTGCTTGCTTTTTGGGGCATAGGTGTAGAACTCTACCACCTGCTCTGGAAATGCAAGAGCTCCATGCCCACTCCTTCCTTGTCTGACCCATATTCCTGTCTTCATTTTTCTTTGTGGCCTTAAGGTAAGCCTGGCATGAGACTGAAGCACAGCAGGCACTGATATATGGCAGGTTCCTAGAGCACAGCAGATACCCAACACACATTATGAGATAGACGCAAACTGAATTTCCAGAAGAAAAGACGGCATCCTTGGCCTGCACTCACTGGACCAAATGACACATTAACTAAGGCTGAAAAGGAACTAAAAGTCATGCAAACCCTCCAACAACAAGTGGACAGCATCTCGCAAAACCAGCTCTGAAAAGTCCTTTTACTCTATCCTCCATGTTGCTTTTTTAACAGTAGCCTGTTATTTCTTAACTCTAACATCTTATCGCTCTGAGGATGATTTACAAAGAATGAAAAAGAAACCCAAACTAAGGCACATTAATGGTGAAAACACATGCCAAGAATAAGATCTTACAAGCACCAAAAACAAGAAAGTCCCACATGAATGATCAGGAATGAGATAGCGTAAGACTTTAGCAGCAATATGGAGCTGCAAGACAATAAGGCGATGCCTTCATAATCCTATGAGAAAACGAGTTCCATTTTCTAACTCTAGCATTAGACTAAAATATGCTCATATTTCAAACCTCAAAAAAAAGTTACCTCCCATGCATCTTTCCTCAGGAATGCGCAGAACTGAGGAGCAAAGAATCAGCAGATTAAATGGGACCCTACTAAGGCAGACATTGAAAAGAAATGGCCAGGATTGTGGTAAAGAAAGGCCACTGAATGACAACTGTGTCTACAAGAGACAGTGCAGACTACAGCAGCGCTGTGTCCAGAAGGCAGCCTCCTCTGAGAAAGATAAAACAAGTCTTACTGTTAGATGCTGCTGAGAAGTGTTACAATCTATGGGTGCGTTAGTCATCAGCATAAAGAAAACTAAGTTGAAATAGAAAAGGCAATGAAGGTAATTAGTCACAAGAAATACAATCATAGTTCACAATGGGCCTCAGTTGTAGAAAACATCTACCAGCAGCATTCACGCCAGGAGCCCCACAGACACCAAATCTGCATATACTCCAGTCCCTTACATAAAATGGCAAGGTATTTGCATATAACCTACACACACCCTTTAGCTCATCTCTGAATTACCTATAATGTCAAATTCAAAGTAATTGCTATGTAAGCAGTTATGCCACATTATTTTGGGAATAATGAGAGAGAAGGAGAGAGAAGGGAAGGGATCATGTAAGTACAGACTTAATTTTTTTTTTTCAAATGTTTTCAATCCAAGGTTGGTTGAATCCATGGGTGAAAAGCCTTCAGAAATGGGTGTTAACTGTATACAAGGAGTAATCAAAAAATACGGTGAATGTTTAAAGTTCAAAAAATGTATTACAGTTGGGCTGGGGAGTTAGCTCAGTGGTGCAAGCGCCTGCCTTGCAGGCACAAGGTTGTGAGTTCAATACCAGGTACCCAAACAAAACAAACAAACAAAAAAAGAATATCATAAAAATGTATTACAGTGAAAGACATAGTGCCATTAATACCCCTCAAAACATTCCCCTTCACTCTGAACCCACTTAGCCCATCATTCTTGTCACTCTCTGATGTAGTTATGGAAGTCTTGTGAGTGTCTTTACAAGGTGTGATACAAAATGTGACGAATGCTACTGCAATCTGCCATCCAGCAGAAAGGCAGGCTCATAAAACCAATGTGTCCTCGTGCACCTTATTCACGGATCTGGCACCGTGTGATCTGGCACCGTGTGACTACCGGCTTTTCCCTAAAGTGAAAACGACTATGAAACGGAAATGCTTTGAATAGATTCAGAATATCAAGACAGACAAAACAACATAACTAAAGATGTGAAAGACGACTTCCAGAACTACTTCAGAAAGTGGCCAGAATGACAGGAAAAGCGTGTTCAAAGTAAGGGGGAGGATTCTGAGGAATATTAATGGTAACTTGTCTTTTACTGTAATGTTTTTTTTACTTAAACACATACCATATTTTTCTATCATACCTCATAGGTACCCATATAATTAAATAAATATGGACTTTTTAAACTAAATGACTATTGAAGTAAGAGAAAGGAAACTGGACTGAAGGATGGAGAAATAGAGAATTAAATCTTAATTTAGTGTACATTATCAGTATTTAAATTTAAAAATCAGAAAGGAACAGTATAGACATGTTCTTGAAAATCTAGCAACAGCCAGGCGTGGTGGTGCAGCTCTGCAATCCCAGCACTCGGAAGACTGACGCAGGAGGATCACTGGTAGTTTGAGACCAACCTGGGCTACAAAGTGAGCTCAAGGCCAGCCTGCACTGCATAGTGAGACCCTGTCTCAAAAAGACAAAAAAAAAAAAAAAAAAATCTAGCAGCATCCAGGTGCACGCCTGCAGTCCTAGCACTCGGAAGGCTGAGGCAAAAGCTCAAGGTCACCCTAGGCTACACAGTGAGTTCACAGCCAGCCTAAACTATATAGCAAAATCCTGACTCAAAAAAAAGAAAACAAAAGAATGATTTGCTCTGTTTGTTTTTAAAAGACTGGAAAATGAATCTAATTCAAGGTCCCTATAATAATGACCTCCTCACTCACTCAAGTTTTGATATATCTCCTTCAGTGTTGGTGGGGGAGTAGAAATTAGAGAAGCATGCCAGGAACTGCAGCCAAGCTTGCAGTGACAAATATTTTCTAGGAAAAACAGATGAGAGCTGCTGCCATGAAGATGTTGTTGAATAATAGTAATATGTAGTAATAGTAAAATGGCTAGCAATTATTAAGCACATACTATTCTCCAGACACATCGTTCTATGCACTTAACAAATATTCATTTTTTTAACCTTACCTGAATTACTCGAGTAACTCCATGACCAGTCTCACTGAATGCATCCTTGCCTTCCTAAAAATCTATTCTGAACAAGGCAGCCAGTGATGTTTTTCCAGTAACTCGTAACACAATTCCTCTGCTCAAAACTCTCTGGCTCCCAGCTTCCCCAGAGGAAAAGCCCGAACCCCACAAGATGCAGACCTCACTGCCTCTCTGACTTCATTGCTTAGCCTCCTCCATGCCACACTCCAACCTCACCTCTCAGTCACCTTTCTCCACTCAGAATTGTTCTTGCTGCTCCCTTTCCTTTAATACTTTCTGAGACATGCCTAAACAACTTCAACACCCGCTTTCCTCCACGCTTTATCCCAATCAGCAAAGCCTTTCTCTGACCACTCTGATCCAAGTCAGCAATATATACAGAGTCCAGGATTACTATAAACACAAACTTCCCTCGCATTTCACCTGTTTACTAAAAGTTACCCAATTATTTTTCTTAAAACGTTAACACGATATAATGTTAAAATATATGAGGAATACATACCTGCAGCTGTTGAAGATCATCTTCCTGAATGTTCTGGGACAAATTGTATATCTAGAAAACAAAAATCCAGAGTGATACCACAAAAGCACAAATGGGGCTGAGTGTGGTGGTGCACACCTGTAAACTGCAGCACTTGGAAGACTGAGGCAGGAGGATCACTGAGAATTCAAGGCTTGCTTGACTACATAGTGAGTTCAAGACCAGCCTTAACTATATATGGAGACCCTATCTCCAACAAATCCCAAACAAGTCTACAGCACTGAACAGAAGCTTTGTACGATTAAAGATTTGTATACAAGAATACGAAGTCTGTTCAAACAGTGATATTATCTGTTGGAAAACTATAAGGTTGAAATCATGAAATTCTTCCTTAGTTTTCTTAGGTATTTACCAAATCTACATTTTGTAAAGATATAATTGACGTAATTTCAATTTCCATGTTTTTGGCTCTTCATGAAATATGTTATATATAATTTACCACCAAAGTACAAAAATAATTTAGCTCCTCTGAGTTTCTTAGAGCTTAATTTACAGTATATCTAAAAAGAATGGAGCTGGGGATTTAGCTCCGTGGCATAAGCACCTGCCTGGCAAGTCCAAGGTCATGAGTTCAATCCTCGGTACCAAAAAAATTAAATGAAATGAAATGAAATGAAATGAAATGAAATGAAATGAAATGAAATGAAATGAAATGAAATAATGAAATGAAATGAAATGAAATAATGAAATGAAATGAAATGAAATAATGAAATGAAATGAAATAAAATAAACAACATTTCTATGTTGTCAGAGGAACACTGTTACAAAAACCATAACTAAAACTAGATGTCCTCCCTTTACTGCATTTCCTTTTTTATTTCCAAGTCAAGTGGTTTTACCTGAACAGAACTAGTCATGGTACTGAGGGCAAAGATGGTAGCACAGTCTTTCACAGTTGACTGACTGTCAAACGCTCCCTGGGTATCCATCAGAACGACTGCAACCTAAAAACGAAAAGAAAAAAACACAAATGGGGCTAAGAGTGGTGAGGCACACCTGCAAATCGCAGCATTTGAAAGGCTAAGGCAGAAGGATCACTGAGAATTCTAGGCTAGCTTGGGCTACATAGTGAGCTCAAGACCAGCCTTAACTACATATGGAGACTCTAGCTCAAAAGCTTAAAAATAAATAAATAAGCCACAAATGGGTCAAAGTGACAAGGAGAGACATGTACAGGCCATATATGCTACATGACTCTTCAGCCCCTGCCCACAGGTTTTAAAAAAGTGCCACTATTTAGAATCCTTGCTCTGACTGAAGTGCTCTGCCGGAGACCATGTGTCTGACCTGGTAAGAAGCTATCCTACAGGCAACATTGATTGCCCCACAATCAGAAAGGTCAATAGTGAAGCCCATTAGCTCACCACCCAGCCAGTCACTCAGTGTTTTTGCTGTTGCTGATATCGTTGAAAAAGAAATTTAAAATACTGACTTAAATTTAATCTTATGCACTGTAGCATTTTTGGCATTTATCTGCAAGACTACATTCATTTCTTAAATTTCTAGAGTTTTCTGGTTATTTGATCTAACAAAATTAACATTTATTTCAACCTTCACGAAAGACAGAATACAACAAAGGTGCCACATGGTGAATGTAGGCTACCACAACGCCCTTCAAAATACAAGCATGAAGGCTGAAGAGAGGAAGAGAAGTAAAAAGAATTAAGCTGTGTTGCATACATGCACCAACTCTCGACCATGAATGTAACCATCACATATATACTAATTAGTACATGTGCTCATAAATATTTGAAAATAAAGATAAATATATAATAAGGCTTCATGAAACTCAGGTTTTCTAAAATGGCTGCATCTATTTAACACACTCAAAAGTTGAGAATTATGTGAAATGTTAAAATAATACTTTATACTCCTTATACAACTTGCTATTTATTATTCCCAGTCATATAATTTAAACATAAATTTTGAGATCTGTGCATAATGTAGGTAGTTCAAAGCCACGACAAAGGTTATCACACTCACAAAGACAAATACATTTGTCTACTGCAAATGTGTACTAGTAAAAGTTAAAAAGCAAAAACAAAGTAAATTCACCAAATCAGTGCCTAACTTCACTGAAACCTGTATTATTGCAGCAAAAGCCAGCAGGGAAGCTTTTTATGAGATTTTACAGAGCCTAAGAAGAGAAACTTCATCATCAAAAAAGATGTAAAGTAAGATTTATAGTAATAAATACAAATGAAATAGAACTATTGCTATTCTTAGAAATAACATACTTTTAACAGTTTACATTCAGGAGCCATCACATTATCTTTAAGTTTATGTTCATTATCCTAATCAACACTGTGGTAGAACAGATGATATAAATTCAAGCAAAAGAGAATTCTGAGCAGAAAAGATAAAATCAAGTTTCTGACCCAAATACACTGAAACCCAATGATAGAAAATGTAGTATGTTCACTGTCTGCTCATTTGTGATGAAGGTACTATTAAATTACATGGCCAATTAAGATTAATCATGACTGGACATACATATATAAAAGAATGATAATGGATTCCTATTTCGTACCATAAACAAAATTAACTCAAAATAGATCAGACTCAAACATAAGAATACCATAAAACTGTCCAAAGAAAACATACACCTAAATCTCCGTTACTTTGCATTAGGCAATGATTTGTTAAATACCTAAGACACAAACAACCAAAGAAAGATAAACACAAAAATTTAAAACGTCTATACCTGCGAGACACTATCAAGAAAGTGAAAAGACAGCCCACCAAATGAGAGAAATGTCAAGTATCTGGAATGTATCATGAAATTCTACAACTCCAAAACAAAGACACATGACAGATGTGGTGCTGACTAGCTGGGATTTAAGGGCCACTCATCAGAGCTGTATCAAAATAAAAGTAATTTTTAAAGGCTCAAGTTGTGGCTCAGTGGCAGAACATCTGCCTAGCAACCATGATTCAACCTGGGTTCAATCCTCAGAAAACACCTTCTTTAAAGAAATAAAAAGATGCTGGGGATTTAGCTCAGTGGCTTAAGCACCTGCCTGGCAAGCGCAAGGTCATGAGTTCGATCCCTGGTACCAAAAAAAAAAGAAATAAAAAGATAACCCAATTAAAATATGAACTTGATTTAATTAACATTTCTCCCAAGAAGATATTGAAATGGCCAATAAGCATAGGAAAGATGCTTAATATAACCAGGGAAATACTAATGCAAATCAAAACCATGAGACCCACTTCACACATGACAGGTAGATTATAGTCATAAAGTATTAGGTGGGGCTGAGGATATAGCTCAATGGCATAAGCACCTGCTTGGCAAGCACAAGATCCTGAGTTCAATTCCTAGCACAAAAGAAAAAAGAAAGAAAAAGAAAAAGAAAAAGAATAAAAAAAGGAAAAGGAAAAGGAAAAGGAAAAGAAAAGAAAAGAAAAGAAAAGAAAAGAAAAGAAAAGAAAAGAAAAAGAAAGGGAACTAAGTGTCTAGAACAAACAATCAGTCAGTAGCTGTAAGTGGGCTAGTGCTGAGACTACAGGCCTCCACCACCATCCCAACTTACTCTAATGCTTTCAATTCCGTCCCAGTCCTTTCTTTTTAAAATCCTAGTCACAAGCCAACAGATTGATTTCTGTACTCATAATAGGTCACAAACATAGTTTAAAAAGCTGTGGTCTAAAGATACAACTACACATCTACTCAAGTAGACATTTATCCAGATGTCCACTGTAATAAGAATGATAAAAAAAGGAAAGCCAGACGAGCAAGGCAGAGGCCTGTAATCCCAGCACTCTAGGAGTCTGAGGCAGGAAGATTACAAATTCAAGCCCAGCCTAGACAAGTTAACAAGATTGTTTAAAAAATAAAATTTGGGCCAGGGATACAGCTCAGTGGCTTAAGTGCCTGCCTGGCAAACGCAAAGTCCCAAATTCAATTTCCAGTACCAAAAAAAATTAAATTAAATTAAAAAAAAAAAAAAGAGGCTGAGGGAGCCAGGGATTTAGCTCAATGGAAGAGTGCTTGTCTGGCAAGCACAAGGTCATGAGTCTGATCCACAATACCAAAAAATAAATAAATACATAAATAAAAATAAAATTAAAAAGGGCTGAGGCCCCCCTTTTCCTCCCACAGACTGCTATACTACCAAAAAAAAAGCAATAAAAAGTCTACCAGTAAGGAAATGTATAAAATGTATTCATATGCTTAATACATAATTTAAAAGAAATAAACCAGATATATAAAAAATGTTGATTTTTAATTGACAAATAAAAGAAATGAAAAGACTTCTCTACCTTTTTTTTTAAGTTTAGTTGTTTTTTTGTTTTATTGGGGTTTTTTGGTGCTGGGGATCGAACTACTAACAACCTCACACTTGCCCAGCAGGTGCTCGTGCCGCTGAGCTAAATCCCCAGTCTAAATTCTCTGCTTTTTAAGCCATACAAGTTCAAAGCTAAAATCTCCTTGAGTATTAAAAAAATAAAACAGTTGTAGTAAACTCCGTTTGGCTAACATCTAAAGAATCGCTCAGTCAGCATGTATGAGAAGTCTTCTCATCCTTACCTTCTTCCCACCTGGCTTTTCCACAGTGAAAACTTCACTCCAGATCTGAATCCCGGTAGTTTCTGGGTCAGAACCTCCTCTCCATGAAAATCCTGTTAGTGGCTCTTCTGGGTCACCCAACCAATTTGAATGACCACCTTCCTTCTACAGAAGAAATAAGAGATTTCCATGAAAGCTTTTTGTGTGTGCTGGGAATCGAACCCAGGGCCCTGGGCTAAGCAAGTGTTGTACTACTGAGCCGTAAGACCCCTAGGCCCCTTGTTACATTTAAATACATAATCTTATTCAGTAAGGTAATTCATGAGCTTACTTTGTATACAGATGTCTCATTTTCTTCCTTCAAGTGAACTAATTCTTCCTTACCTGAGAATATAAATACCGAAGCATGAAGTCCAGAATGAAGGACTTGCCCTTGCGGAAAGCACCAGCCACAGACACCACCACCACATCGAGATCTCGGACGTGGTCCTGGAGGAGGATACTGGCCAGGGCTTTCTCTTCTAGCTCAAAGGAATGTTGGTCTTTGTGAACCAAAACGACTTGCACTGGCCCAGGCCTTCCACTCTCCATGGCATCACCTATGTTAATGCAGAGAAAAATAAATTAGTTTCAAATAAATAGATAGTTTTTTAATATCAGGAAGCAAAAATTTCGTAAATAGTACAAATACACTAACTGCAGACGGGAAAAAAATGACAATTTTGACTTCTTTAAAATTAAGAAAGTTCAGGAGCCAGGGATTTAGTTCAGCAGTATAAGCGTCTGGCAAGCACGAGACTGTGAGTTCGATCCCCGGTACCAAAAAAAAAATTAAGAAAATTCAGTCAAGTGTGGTGAAACATGCCTGTAAGGCCACGTAATTGGGAACCAAAGGATAAAGAGCCCCAAATTCCCAGCCAACCTGGGTAACTTAGCAAAAAGAGTTGGGGCTAGACATGGTGATGCAAACCTATAATCCCAGCACTCAGGAAGCTGAGGCAAGAGGATTGCCATAAATTCGAGGCAATGCTGGGCTACACAGTGAGTTCAGGCCAGCCTGAACTACACAGGGAGACCCCATCTCAAAGGGGGGGGGGGCTGGAATTTCACCTAAGGGCTGCTAAGAGGTGGAACCAGTCAGAAAAGGGAGGTCACTGTAAGCAAAGGTTAGCTCTCCTGTCCCCCTCCTCCTGCACTCACTCTGCTTCCCAGATGACATGAGGTAAGCAGCCCCTCCTCGACCCGGCCCTTTCCACCACGGCCATTCTGCGCTGGAGCCAGCCAGCTATACACTGGTACCTCTACCAAATTCTCATGCTTTCTGATGCAAGCGTGTAACAACACAGTATAGGCGCTTTGGAAAACTAGTTGGCAGTATATATTAAAATTAAACAGGCTAGGGATTTAACTCAGTGGTGAAAGCGCCTGCTTGGCAAGCGCAAGGTCGTGAGTTTGATCCCTGGTACCCTCCCCATCCCGCCAAAATCATTCCTGTGATCCGGCAGGTCTACTCCTAGATATGTATAAGACGTAAGAAAAAAAAAAAGGCGTAAGAAGTATAAATACATACAACCACCAAAAGACATATTCAAGAATGCTCACATCAAAATTGTCCATGAGTGTAACACAAAATGTCCATCAACCGTGAGAAGTGTCTCACACTACAAAGCTTTTTACATATATTTAATCCTCAGAACGAACCTATGAAATAAGTAATGGTTTTGCTTTGTTTTGTTTTTTGAGACAGGGTCTCATTAAATTGCCAAGTTTCCCAGACTGGGCTCAAACTTGCAATCTTCCAGACTCACCCCCTGCCCGCCCCGCATAGTTCGGGGATTACACATATGCACCACTGTACCCAGTGACCCTATTTTTTAAATGAGGAAAAGAGATAAAAAAAAAAAAAAAGAATTAAAATGTTACATACATGTATAACTCTCCCCATAAGGAATATAATCATTATGTAATGCAAACTTGTACTAATAAAAATGACTGAAAAATAAGATAAATAAAATGAAACTATGGCTTAACAAAGGTTTATTTAGCATCTTATCCAGTAGGTCTTGGAGATAAGCTGGAAAAGATCTTCAGCAGGTTAATAATTGAATCAAAATTTCTAGAGCTGCTGGGTATAGCAGCGCATGCCTGTAATTCCAGCACTCAGGAGGCTGAGGCAGGAGGACTGACAAGAGCTCAAGACCAGCCTGAACTACACAGAGAGACTTTGTCTCGAAGCAAAGTTTCTATAGTTTGAAAATAAGCACTAATTAGTAGTACTTTCCCTGCCAGAACTGAAATACAAATTCACAGCCACTTTGTTAGTAACTGTGGATTTATGGGAAGCTTAAAGAACTGCCAGTATGACCTACAGGATGAGTCAGAGCACCATTTCTCTAAGTGTGCATGCCATTATAAAGATGTTTTTAAGTACTCATAAAGACAACTTTTATTTTAACATTTATGTCTCTCATATATATATATTAGAAAGTTCCAAGCCAGTTTAAAAATCACTGCTCATGGAAGATTAAGTTTAGGAAAGAGTAAATCGATTTACATATAAGGGGACATTTAAGTAAAGCATAGCATAGCAGAGAAAAGGAAGTACGGCCACAACCATGGCTCCTAAATGACTTCTGAGAACCACTGTAGGCTGCAAGTTCACAAGAGACAAAGCAAACAAAACGGCTTCACTGCCATTCCCTTCCCTTTGTGTTACAGGAATCACGGCTCCCTTTTTAGACTTGCGGTACCACCGACCAAAGGGTTCCCCTCATTTTTTAATTTTTTGCAGACTATTGGAAAACATGTAAGTTAAATGTCATTTTATCCCAGTAATGAATGTATACCAGTAACCTGCCTCCCATTGTGGCCTGGATAGAAAGAATCTATGGATAATTTTAGGGTTCATATTGCCACCACAGAAGATAAATCCAAGACCTCCAGGCTTTTATATGAAAGAACTAATGAAAAGTATTCAGATTTTATGGATAAAGCACAGTGCTAAGTACTGTGCAATACTCAAAGAAGTATAAAACGAAGTCCTGCTTCTGGCAGATGACTGGTCATCTCTCCCAGTTTTCATTTTTCTCTCCTGCTGTGCAATGGGGATTCAGCTGGGCATATAACACAGTTCCAACTCAACCTTGTAGCTGGAGTATGACCATGAGACTATGTTCTGACCAATAAGAAGTGACTGGAGAAGACATAAGCAACTTCCAGGTCAGGCATTTCCCACTTCCTGCTGGCTGGCTTTGGGAGCAGGAGTGAGTCATCTGGGTGAGGTACATTTGGGCAACACCCAGAATACTGAAGCAATGAGACAGGCAGGGCCCTAGGACTTTGTGCCCAGAACTGCCATACTGGTTCACATTTATGTGAAAAAAAAAAGTCTGTCTTGCTTGAATTATTTATTTGGAGACACTTTCAGATACAGCCAAACCTAGCAACCCATTTTATTATTACAGTTTACATTCAGCAGTGTGAATACAGGGCCAGGGATTTCGCTCAGTGGCTTAAGCACCTGCTTGGCAAGTGCAAGGTGGTGAGTTTGATTCCTGGTACCAAAAAACAAAACAAAGCAACGTGAATATAATGACATAGTTATTATAATGATACATAGCAGGCACACAATAAACAATTGTAAAATAAGTGAATGATATGTATACTTGAAGGTTACAACACTAAGGATGCAGGTGGCACTTGTCAGAACCATAGATGTGGAAGATAAAATAACATGGGCTACAGGCAAGACCTAATCCAGTGATAAAAACATATGCAGTTTGGTGCACACTGAAAAGCTGGACACACAAACAGAAAAAAGAAAAGTCAGATACTTGGATGTCCTTGGACACTGACACACAGATACTTCTGTGGATACTTCAACAAAAAATGGTAATTTTTACTCTTCTCTTGCTCCCTGCAGCACAGTACTCAGGAAAGCATGAAAACAAGCTGCGTTTTAGTGGGGAAGTTGGGGTGATCATGCATTTCCCTTTATTAGTAGTAGTAGAGTCATCAGCATCAGTAACATGGTGGCACAAGCCTTTAATCCCAGCACCATTCTGGGAGGCTGAGATAGGAGGACAGCAAATTCAAGCCCAGCCTGGAAAACTTTGTGATTTAGTGAGACCCTGTGTCAAAAAATCAAAAAGGGCTGAGGATATAGTTTAATCCCAAAAAATAAATAAATAAATAAGTCATCAACATCCACTCAATTAAAAAAGCCCTTGTTCACTAACAGCATTCCTTTGGTTTGGGCCATGTAAAAGGGAAATATCATTTTTAAATGGTATACACCACCAAAAATTCAATTTTTTTTTTTTGAGACAAGATCTCACAAGGTAGCACATGCCTATAATCCCAGAACTCAGGAGGCTGAGGCAAGACACTGCTGCTAGTTTCAGGCCAGCATGGACTACATAGTTCAAGGCCAGCCTGAACTATATAGCAAGAAGACCCTGTCTCAATAAACCAAAAACAAGAAAAAATTTGATTTAAAAAAAGGGAGCTCCAACTTTTCACCACACCACCTTAATCTCCTGCTTCCTGAAGACAACAGGGCTATATTACTGATCTCTCAGAAAAATTTCACCTCAACTCATCCCTTTTCAGGTGTCAGAGATTTATCCTATCATAGACTCCCTAATCATTTAGATTCCTTCATCAACACTTCAGGGGAGACGAGCCTGGCAGCACAGGCAGCATCCCAGCTGAGGCAGGAAGGCTGCAAATTCAAGCTCTGCGTGGGCAATTTAGAACTTAGACCCTTTCTCAAAATAAAAATAATGGGCTGGAGATGTAGCTCAGTGCAAAGGTACTAGGTTCAATCCGCAATGCCATCTTCCAATCTTATCAATCACAGTGATTATCCAAGTCACTGTTTCCACATCTTCCTTTGATTACGTCACCTCATCCCTCAGGGCTGACCTCTTCTACTCCACTGTAGTGCATAAGCACATCACCGCAGCACCTACATAGAAATCTAGTGGTCTAGGGACGCAGCTGAGTGGCAGAGCCTTGGGCCAATTCCCAGCACCACAAAAACAGATAAAAATGTTGTGAACTGATGACTCAGCTAAAATTCACATTCTGTATGTCAAACTCTCATCGTTCCCCCACTGTCTTATTTTTTTCTTAATTCCTTCCTCTCCACATCCTCCAGAAAAATTTATTCTCATCTCATTTATTCCTTACTATTGAGAAGAAGTTTGAATTCAGGTCCAGCCTTGATTCTAAAACTTCAAACATTACAACCTATGAAATCATTCCTTCCCAAGGCCTAGAATGTTTCTTCCTTTATTCCAGGGAAACATTTATTCATCCTTCACTACTCACCTTCGAATGAAGCCCTTCCCTCTGTCCTCATCATCCTACCCCAGCCTTCTCAGAGCCTCCTATTTACATATTTTTTAAGTTAAAAAAAAAAAAACAGGCTCTAAAGTCAAGTTAGGTAGGGTCTGAATCTTGACATGCTCCCCTCTGATGCGTACTCTGTAAGGACTGGAATTTTCTCTCATTTGTTCAATGCTCTATCCCTGAAGTTCCCAGAACAGTGCCCACATAGAGCGAACAATCAATTAAAAATTATGAAATAAATTAGTAAAGTCTACCACTGGGTTACAAGGTGAGTTGGGAGAGTGGTGTTTTTTTTTTTGGTTTGTGTTTTGAGACAGTGTTTCGTTACATAATTCAGGCTGGCCTCAAATTCACAGTGATTCTCCTGCCTCAGTTTCCTGAGTCCTAGAATTACAGGTCTGTGCCACCATCCCTAGCCCCTAATAGAAATTTCCAAGCACTTTTATCTCTATTTATAAATCTAATACCCACCTCAAAACACAGCACCTGACATATACTAGGAATTCAATAAACAGTTTCTCCTTCCATATTCCTGTTTCACTGAAACCTTGCACTATACATACTATTATTCCACTCACTATATTATCCTATTGCAATTAAGAGTTACAACCAGGGCCAGGTGTTGGAGCTGCTGAAGCTGAAAACACATGCAGGCCTGTGGTACGGTCTGGGCATGGCTGAACTAAGAAAGAGGAAACACTTCAGGGGACACGATAGGCCACAGCTGAGGATACCTGGACATTTTCTGCTGGGATCCTTCTCCTTAATTAGCATAGTCTGTTACATGGAGGGGTCTTTGAACCCCTCGCAAGTTCCTGCTCAGAGTTCCTGCATTTCCCACAGTAACCCCTTCCTTGTTTGAATGCTAAATAAATAAGGGCTGCCCAGAAGCATTCCCTATCTTAGGTTCACAGAGTCTTGAACTCTGCAAAGGGTTTTGATCCTCCTAGAGCCCTGAAGATCATACCACTTGTCTCATTTCTTTACACCTTCACCATACACTCGTTTGGGAGACTGGGGATCTAGGCCAGGTCCCCAATAGCTGGTGATTTAGCTCAGTGGCTTAAGCGCCTGCCTGGCAAGCATGAGGTCACGAGCTCCCCAGTACCAAAAAAAAAAAAAAAAAAACTTAACCAATCAGAAAGACAAATGAACAAAACAGGACCTCTCAAAAGAAGTACAAATGGCCAATAAGTCTATCAGAAAATGTTGTTTCTACAATCAGATAAATGCAAATCAAAACTACAGTGAAACGCCATCTCATCCATTTGAATGGTTATTGTCAAGAAAACCAAAAGCAATGAACGCTGCTAAGAATGGAAGGAGGGTCTTACATTGTTGGTGGGACTGTAAGGTAGTACAACTCACTACGGGAATCAGTATGGTAATTCATCAAGAAACTAAACACAGAAATACCATTTGATTTAGTTATCCCACTCCTACGTATATTACCAAACCAAAGTCAGCATACCACAGTTGATAAATGTTCATATTTACAGTGGTGCATGTCACAACAGTTAAGCTGCACAAACAGCCCAGATGCCTATTAACATGAATGGTCAGAGAAATGTGGTACACACACAAGGGAATACTATTCTGCCACAACAAAGAATGAAATCATGGAAACTGCAGAAAATACACAGAACTGGAGACCATGCAAAGTGAAATAAATGACACTCAAAAGCTACATACTCCATGCTTTCTCTTATCTGAAACAGCTAATTAACAGAAAAATGATAGCAATCTAAGAGACTTTTGGAGATGCAGAAGGGTATGGGAGGCAGAAGACAGAAATGGGATAGAAAAAGATACAGCTGGCCGGGTATGGTTGCACATTCCTGTAATCCCAGCAGCTGGGAGGCTGAGGCAAGAGGACTGTCACAGGTTCAAGGCCAACCTGAACAACACAGCAAGACCCTGTCTCAACAAATCAAATAAATTAATAAATCACGGTCAGCCTTTCACTCTTATACAAAACATATACCCTAAGAAATTCATAAACTAAAGAAAAAATGATGAGGGCTGGGCCTGGTGACACACCTCAAGCCCAGCACTTAAGAGGCTGAGGCAGGACCATCACAAGTTTGAGACCAACCTTGGTCACACGGCATGATCAAAGCCAATCTAGATTAAATACTAAGAAGCCTGTCTCAAAACACACAGAAAAAGCCATATGTGGCAGCACACACCTACAATCTCAGCACTCTGGAACATTGACACAGGAAGATGGCAAGCTTAAACCAGCCTGGGCAATCTAGAGACTTAGCAAGATCCTGCCTCAAAAATAAACAATAAAGGGGTGAGTACAGAGCTCAGGGATAAAAGCCCTAGGTTCAATCTCCCAATACTACACATAAATAAATGTAAAATAAAAATTACAGGGAAAAAGTTTAAATGTCCCCTCAATACTTCAGAGGACCATGTGACAATGAAAAATTCAGTAAAACTGGTTAATTAAAAGCAGTTAGGGTTGGGCTGGGGATTTAGCTCAGTGGCTTAAGTGCCTACCTGGCAAGCACAAGGTCGTGAGTTCGATCCCCGGTACCAAAAAAAAAAAAAAAAAAAAAAAAAAGCAGTTAGGGCTAGAGATTTAGCTCAGCGACGTAAGCACCTGCTTTGCAAGTGTATAGTCATGAGTTCGATCCCCAGTACCAAAAAATAAAAATAAAAGCAGTTAATTGCTATTTCAGAAAACTTAGGGTTTGGAGTACAGCTCAATTGTAGAGCATGCAACATCCTGAGTTCAGTCCCTAGCACCACAGAAATATAAGACCAAAAAAAGTTCATACAGCTGAGGATTTAGCTCAGTGGCATAAGCACCTGCCTGGTAAACACAGGGTTGTGAATTCAATACCTGGTACCAAAAAAAGAAAAACAATGTTCATACAGAGCTTCATCAAGTAATTCAACAATAAGAATTGAAGTAGCCCATGCCTGTAATCCAAGCACTCTGAATAGCTAAAGGAGGAAGACCACCAGTTCCAAGCCAGCCTTGGCAAATTAATGACACACCTTATTTTAAAAATAAAAAAAGGGCCAAGCAAGGTGGCACATGTAATCCCGGAACTGGGGAGGCTGAAGCAGGAGGATTGTTGGGAGTTCAAGATCAGCCTGAGTTACAAAATGAGCTCAAGGCCAGCCTGAAGTGCATAGAGATCCTGTTCCAGAAAGACAAAAAAATAAAATAAAATAAAATTTTTAAAGGGCCAGGGTTGTAGCCCTTCTGCATAAAGGCCCTGGGTTAATCCCCATTACTGCAAAAATTTCAACAATATAGATCTGGGTTTTTCAATTTTGCCACTATTGACATTTGTGGCTGCTGGACATGTTGGTGCACACCTGTAATCCCAGCATTTAGTCAGTAGAGACAGAAGGATTACTGTGAGATCAGGGCCAGCCTGGCTACACAGTGAGTTCAAGGCCAGCCTAAACTACAAAGCAACACCCTATCTCAAAAAACAAACAGACATTTGCAGCTGGGTAACCTTGCTTTGGCATGCAAGGCAGGGGTGAGGGGCTCCTAAGCATTATATGATTGATACGTAGCAATATCCCTGGCCTGTACCCAGTAGATAACAGTGGTATTTTCTCCCAGGTTGTGACACCCAAAAATGTCTTCAGTCATTTCTAAAAGTCCCATGGGGGCAAAGAGCACCTTTAAGATCCCTGGGGTAAAGAGTGGCATGGTGATGCATGCAACTGGGAGGCAGGGGCAGGAGGACTGAGGGTATAAGGCCAGCCTGCACTGTAACGCAAGATTCAGTCGGAAACACTGGGGTACACCCAGCCTCAGAGCTCATTTTTACTACCCAGAGAATTCTCAAAAGAGAGTACCTACAGTTACAGAAACACTTTCTTGAACACACTGTGTAACTGAAGAGTTATGACCTGAGTTTTCCAGTCTCCTTTTGAAATACCACATTCTCTAAAGGGCAAGAGGAACATACCCAAAAACAAAGGCATACCATTTGCACCCCTTGTCCAGGCTGGCAGTCATTACAGTTCTCGATTCACAAAGCCAATAAAAAAAAACACATATGCAAGGGCAAGTATGGCAAGCCTTCTCTCAACTCTAGAACTGCTGGGTGTGGTTCATCTGGGGGAACTGGCGTTTATATATACGGTATTCCACTATTGGCTTACGACAGTAAGTGTGCCCACAGACATACACTTATGTGCAGACTGTTATAGTACAAATGCTATGTAAAGTCAAGTGACCACAAGCTTGGGGAAATTTTATATTCTAATTAATTAAAGCTTTTTTCTGTTATAAAAAATCTTTGTACCTTAACATAGAATAGTGAACCAAACCACATTTTTGCCAGGCGTGGTGGTGCACAGCTGTAATCCCATCGCTCAGGAGGTTAAGGCAGGAAGGTTCCTGCAAAATCTAGGCCAACCTGGGCTACGGGCTGCAGAGCTTGTCTCAAAAACAACACACATTTCTCTGCTGAATAAGAATTTTATAGTGCTTCATGAATTCATAAAGATCAACAGATCAACTATGCCTGAACACTACTGAAATCTCAGAAAATGCCAGGACAGTTGAGCATGGTGGTACACATCTCTAATCTCAGCACCTGGAGATCGCCTTGAGGACAACCTGACCTACGCAGCAAGACCCTCTGTCAAACCCACCCCCCCAAAAAAGGAGAGAGAAAGAGTAAAAAAAAAAAAAATAAGAAAGAGACAGAGAGAAAGAGAGAATGCAGGGACAGAGCTAACTTAAAAAGTAACGTCAGACGTCCAGGGAGGTGGCACGTGCCTGTAGTCCCCACTACTCTGGACACTGAAGTAGAGGAATCATCTAAATCCAGAAGTTCAAGGCCAGCTTAAACAACACAATGTAACCCTATCTCAAAAAAAATTTTTTTTAAATTAAAAAATAAAAGCAATGCCAGGCTGGGAACATGGTTCAGTAGTAGAGCACTTGCCTAACATTCATGAGGTCTGCCTATGCCTCAACACTACAAAAAATAAAAATAAGGGAAAACATAAAAATTTTAAAAAATGAAAATGCTATGTCATACCATGGGTGGAGGGGACAAAAATGTTCTAATAGTGAATTCAGTAGCGATTTTTTTTCTTTTTCGGTAGCAATTTTCCTCTTTTCTAAACACAAGAAGGTCACCACCAAAAATCAACTGAAGATAGCTAACTGAAGATTTTAATTAGCTATGTTCCAGTTAAATAAAGCTTTTATTTTTATTTTTATGGGAGGTTTTTTGTTTTTGTTTTTGCTTTTTTTTTGTATCAGGGATCAAACTCTTGACCTCACATTACCAGGCAGGTACTTAAACTGCTGAGCTAAATCCCTGGCCCAAGACTTTTTCGTTTTTGTTTTTTTTTAATTAAGGCTCTTTAAATTGGCAGTCTTTACCTGGGTTGAGTTTACCACTTGAAAGCATAAACACTCTGCTCCTTTACTTATTTGCTTACTATACCAATAAACCCTATCTCCTTTGAAGAGGATATCAAAAAATAGAAAGACAGCCCTTGTTCTTGGATAGGAAGAACCAATATAGTGAATGGCATACTTCCAAAATTATTATACAGATTTAATGCAATCCTAATCAAAATTCCAACAGTATATCTCACAAAATTAGAGAAAACAATCCTAAAACTCATTTGGATTCAGAAGAGACCTAGAATAGCAAAAGCAATTCTGAGCAACAAAGGCAAGGCAGAAGGCAACATGATCCCTGACTTGAAATTATACTACAAAGCTACTGGGACAAAAACAGCATGGGAAAAAAGAAGACGACGATGAAGAAGACAACGAAGATGAAGAAGAAGACAAAGACAAAGACGAAGAAGAAGACGAAGAAGAAAAAGAGGACGAAGAAGACTAAGACGAAGAAGACAAAGATAAAGAAGAAGACAACGGGGCCGGGGATTTAGCTCAGTGGCTTAAGCGCCTGCCTGGCAAACTGAGGTCGTGAGTTCGATCCCAGGTACCAAAAAAAAAAAAAAAAGAAGACGAAGAAGATGAAGATGAAGACGAAGACGAAGAAGAAGAAGAAAAAGCATGGTATGGGGGAGGGGCAACAGACCCAAGCCAGGCATGGTGGAGCACTCTCTTGTAATTTCAGCACTCAAGAGGCTGAGGCAGGATTGTTACAAGTTTGAGACCAGCCTGGGCTACAAAGTGAACCCAAGGCCAGCCTAAACTGCATAGGGAGACAAAAATAAATAAAATAAAATAAGATAAGATAAAATAAAATAAAATAAAATAAAATAAAGACCCAAGGATCAATAGAAGAGATTAGAAGGCGTACAAACAACTTCAGACATACTCAGTCACCTTATCTTTGACAAAGACATCTTCACTGGAGGAAAGCCTCTTTAATAAATGATGCTAGAAAAACTGGCTTTCCACATGCTAAAGACTAAAACTAGACCCATATTTTTCACCATGCACTAAACTAAAACTGAAATGGATCAAAGATCTAAATATTAAAACAGAAACACTAAATCTTCCGGAAAATAGAACAGGTGGAACTCTTGAAGACAGTAGTGTAAGTAAAGACTAAAGAACAAAGCCCCAATAGCACAGGAACTATCACAACGAACCAACAACTGGGATCTCATCTTATCAAAAAGCTTTTCCACACAGCAAGAGAAATCACCAAGAGTGAAGAGACAACTCACAGTGGGAAAAAAATTTCACAGCTGTTCCTCAGACAAAAGACTACTATCTAATATTTGTAGTACTACACAGTAGTACTAGTAGTTGAAATACTACAATAAAGAACTCAAAAAAAAAAAATCAAACCCCCCCAAATTTAAAGGCCCAATTCAAAAATGGGGATTTAAAATGAACATACTTCTCAGACAAAGTAGTAGACACAGCAAATATATGAATAAATATTCAACATCACTGGTCATTCAAGAGATGCAAATTAAAACAAAGCAGAGGTTCCTTCTCACCTCAGAAAGAATGGCTACTATCAAATAACTAATGAAGCAATAACTAATTAGCAATAACTAATGCTGGTGGGGCTATGGGGAAAAAGGAACCCTTCTCCACTGTTGAGAGGAGTGTAAACTGGTACAATCTCTGTGGAAATCAATGTGGAGATTCCTCAAAAAACTAGGACTAGAGGCCCAATTGGACCCAGCTATTCCCCTTCTTGGTATCTTCCTGAAAGAATTAAAAGCATCATACCACACCACAGCAATATATGCATGCCCATGTTTAGAGAGGTAGTTTATAATAGCTAAATCTTGGAAACAGTCCAAATGCCCATCAACCAACGAATGGATAAAGATGTAGTTTTTTTATGCAGTGGAGTATTACTCTGCCATAAAGAAGGATAAACCTGAGACTTTTATAGCTAAATGGATGTATCTTGAGACTATACTCTTGTGAAATTAGACATACATGTAAATACCGCTTTGTTTCTCCAGTATAAGCAAATGAAAATGTATATAAGGACATTATATATAACATATATATATAATAGGCATTATGTACAATAGATGTTATGAAATTAAAAAATGTTCAAATGGGAAGAAGTACAGAGGGAAAAGGAGAGAAGGAAAGGAAAAAAACAAGAAGGAAAAAATGGAAACAAAGTTTTTGTAAGTAAGAGAAGAGGGGTTAAAGGGAAGGTAGGATAATGGGGAAAAAAAGAATTACATTGTATCATGTACAGGTATAAATTCTTTGTGAAAAATGTGATCATTATGTATACCTAAAATGTATCAATAAACTTAATTCTTAAAAAAATAAAAGCAAACTGGGCACAGTGGCACATGCCTATTATCCTAGTACTTGGAAGGCTGAGGCAGGAGGATACCATGGGTTCAAGGCCAGCTTGGACTACAGAGTGAGACCCTGTCTCAAAAAACCAAAAAAGAGAGGCTGGGGATTTAGCTCAGTGGCTTAAGCGCCTGCCTGGCAAGCGCAAGGTTGTGAGCTTGATCCCTGGTATCAAAAAAAAAAAAAAAAAAGATTAAAGTAATTTAAAAAAATAAAGCCTATCCCTAACATAATATACTCCAGCTATTTCCTAGCTAGTTGTCACAATCAAAATAGTCAAACAAAAAGCATGTTCTAGAAATTTGTACAGAACTTTTCAAAATATATGCTAACAAATATTTCCTATAAAAAATCAATTCAAATGAAAGTAATCACCTATAAGACTATCTGACTATAAGCTGGAAGTGGTGGCACACAGCCGTAATCACAGCACTGCAGAGGTAAGGCAAGAGGATCATTGCAAGTTTGAGACCAGCCTGGGCTACAAACTGAGCTCAAGGCCAGCCCGAACTGCATAGCGAGACCCTGTCTCAAAAAAAAAAATAATAATAATAATAATAAACTATATACTAGTATATAAAATAGAACCATTAAAGACAAAATAGAACTATTAAGAGGGTTTCTTTTTTGGCAACTCTTGCTTGGTCCCTGATTTTCTTTTGAACAAAGGCTTTCTGCATTCCCCTACTGTTGCTATATATATATATATATATACACACACACATATACACACACACACACACACATATGGATATAGATAATGTATACGTGACCTGTATACATCTTTTTTTTTTTTTTTTTTTGGTACCAGGGCTCAAACTCACAACCTCGTATTTGCAACGTAGGTGCTTATGCCACTGAGCTAAATCCCTGGCCCAATGTCTATCTTGAATATGATAATAAAAATATACTCAACTCAAAGACAACTCAAGAAAACCTTTTCAAATTTAAACAAACTATCAGTTGTGATGGGACACACCTGTAATCCCAGTCCTAGGGAGGCTGAGTCAAGAGGATCAACACAGCTTGAAGCTAACCTAGGTACAAAATGAGTTCAAGTCCAGCCAGGACAATTTAGATGGACTTTGCCTCAAAATAAAATTGAAAAACAAAAAGGTGTAGTTGTGTTACTTGAACTTAATATGAAACACAAGACCATAAAGAACTTTGAACAGACATGGCTGGTGATGACTACATGTAAATTCTAAACCAGTTCTCAAGTGTATAGGCATACAGGCTGCCCTGAAGGGTTTTTTGGGGGTTTTTTTGTTTTGGTTTGGTTTTTTTTGGTACCAGGGATCCAACTCACAACCTCTTGCTTGCCAGGCAGGCCCTTATGCCACTAAGCTAAAACCCCGGCCTGTCCTGAAATATTTCACAAAAATCTTAAAAACTCATGTGGGGCCAGGGATTTAGTTCAGCAGCATAAGTGCCTGCCTAGCAAGCAAGAAGTCATGACTTCGACCCCCGGTACCAACAAAAATAAAAATAAATAATGTGTGACCGAGGTAGGAACTAGAGGACTTTACATTTCTTGTCCATGCAACAACCCCACCCCATCTCCTACCGTGGATTGGATCCAGGGCCTTCACAATGGGCTACATCACCAGTCTTATTTTATCTCGCTAAATCACAAAATTGCTCAGCCTGGACTAAAACTTGCTATCATGCTGCCTAGGCATCCCAGAGTGTGAGTTACAGGTGTGCGCCACCATGCAGAATTTATTTCATTTTAAATTAATGCGAATATAACCTTTATTCTATGGACTGCTGGGGGGAGAACAGACTGGCAGGCAAAAGGACAGAAGGACAGACAGGTTAGACAACAAAAAAAATCTATAAACACCTATATAAATAAGGGAGTAAGGGTATATAGTTCATGGTAAAACTCTAGCCTAACACCCACCAGGCCTTGGGGTTCACTCCTCAATACCACAAAATAAAACTTATTTACCAAACACTAAGAAAATCGCCCCCCTCGCCTTTTTTTGTCTTTTTGATACAGAGTCTCGCTGTGCGGTTCAGGCCGGCCTTGAGCTCACTTTGTAGTCCAGGCCGGTCTCAAACTTGCAACAACCCTTCTGCCTCAGCCTTCTGAGTGAGGGGGTTACAGGAATGCGCCAATACACCCGGCTCTATTATTTTTCTTAATTTTATAAATATTACATGAGAGTGGTGAGTTTGATCCCCAGTACCAAAAAAGAAAGAAAGAGAAAAACTGCATGAGAACCTAAACTGTAGGTAATAAAATAGTGCTTGACTAGTGTTTTTTTTGTTTTGTTTTGTTTTTTTTATCGGTACCAGGGATCGAACTCACGACTGCCTGCTTGCAAGGCAGGCGCTTATGCCTGCTGAGCTAAATCCCCAACCCCTTGACTAGTGTTAAAGCTTCACCATTAGGACATTTTTTTTTTTTAATCGGTACCGGGGATTGAACTCACGACTGCATGCTTGCAAGACACACTTATGCCGCTGAGCTAAATCCCCAGCCCCGCTGCACATCTTTTTCAATCAAATGTCTCAAGTGCATTGTGTATTCTACAGGTATTAAAGGAGCAAAAGGAATCTCTAAAGTACAGGCTAATTTCTGTGAGAATGAAAAAAAACGCTAATTTAAGTTCCAGGACGTATTTTGCTATGCTGAATACTTGACAGACTAAACTCTTAGGTTGTGCTTTTTAAAATCTGCTTCTCAAAAGTAAGCCGAAACGGGTAATAAGAGTTCCAATCCGCTAGTTTTTCTTCCAATCTTTCACAAAACCATCAACCACCTGGTATTCAAACTGGAGTGGAACTTTAATATTAAAGATTCTTCATCCACTGTTCTTGACCCTTTTCCTTTTAGATTTCGCAACTGACACTTCGGGAAATTTCTGACGCGCACACATTAAAGCCAGGTACAATGACAGGCGAAATCGTACCTACGAATTCACGGTGACTCCCTATTTGGTTTTTTTATTTTTTTTTTTTTTAACCACGTTTTACGTCTTCAGGAAAGCGAAAGAACAAACGTACGGGGAGACCAAATTACTCAGCGAACTTACTAAGAAACCAATCCAGGGCAACTCTCTCTAATCTCCCTTTATGGTGACAAACGTGGACGGAAAAAATAACTTTTCCTAACACTCGCCAGCGCTTCAAGGTCGTTAAGATAAAAATAAAATTTGCAACTCTCAGAGCGCTTCCCAGCCCTCCGGCGCCCGGCTCAAACAGCATCCCCATCCCCGCTCCACCGCGGCCCGTTACCGCGGCCAGGGCGTCGGGTCGGCGCCGGCCGAGCCTCGAAGGCTCCACGCGGGGCGGGGATCGCAGCCCGACGTGGCCCGGGAAGCCCCGGCCCGGGCGCCGCCCCCAGCCTAAGCCCCTGGCCCCGAGAGACAGCGGCGGGAGCGCAGGCGCAGTCCCAGTCCCCAGTCCCGGGGCAGACAGCGGGCGGGCGGTGAGCGCGGAGCCGAAGCAGGGAGGGAGGCAGGCAGGGGTGGCCACGGAGCGGGCCCGGGGGGAAGCGGACGCCTCACCTGCTCCTCTCGAGGCAGCCGCTACCGCTCGCTGAGGGGACAACATGGAGCCTCCGCCTTCAGCAGCAGCAGCAGCAACAGCAGGGGCGCGGAGGAGAGGGGCGGGCTAGGGCGGGGACGAATAGGGGCCCAGAGTCGGGAAACGGGCGGGGCCCCGGCTCCCAAAGAAACTGGTGAAAGGAGGAGCGCGTGGAGGCGCGAGGGAGCAAGCCTGAAGCGCCGGGGTTAGACTAGACAGGCGGCCCGGGGCGTGGCAAACGCCCTGACGGCTAGGGCGGGAAGGCGCAAGCCGCCAAATCCTGCCACCACCCGGCCACCGCCCGGCGAGTATGCGCGTGCGTGGAAGCGCGCCCGGGCTACCAGGGACGGCGCGTTGTAGTGTCCGGTCCGTTGGGAATTGTAGTCCCGCGCTTTCTCGGCCTGGCTCGTGGCCCCCATTCTAGGGACTCATCCGGTGCTGAACGGAAGCGGAGAGGGCGGGGCGGGCCCTGGACCACAGAACTACAATTCCCAGCGGGCCACACGGGGAGGACCCACGAACATGTGGGGCCTGGCCCGGGCGGCTACCGTTCATTCCCGGCTTCAACGCCACTGGAGGCTGTTGCGGCGGTTTCGGTGTTAAACGCCGGCGGGGGCCGCTGGGAACAGCAGAAAGACGTCCTCGGACCCTGATGACGCGAATCCTACTAGATTTTCGTAATTTTGACTTCACAAGGAGAGGCAGTTATGTCTTTATTACCACTATCGTCCTCGTGTCATACACACACACACACACACACACACACGCACGCATGCACGCTCGTACGTCCGTATCTGTTCCTGGCCAAGCCTGCTGTGCACTGTGTGCGCGTGGTTTTCTGAGACGGAATTTCCTGTGTAGTTCAGGCTGGCCTTGAAGTTACTACGTAACCCGGGCTGGCCTCGAACTTGTGGTGATCTTCCTGCCTCAGCTTCCCAGATGCTGGGATTACAGAACTGTGCCACCGTGCCCAGCACCATCAACGTTCTTGATAGATGCACTTAAGAACTTCCAGCCAGACTGCTGCCACCGTCTTTGTCTTTCGTGAGTGACGTTTACAGAACCTTATTTCAAAGCTATGTTTTAATCATACTTAAAGCTGTGTGGTAAATCCACACAAAATCAGGTTCTCCAAAAATGTACAAGACACGTTACATGTGACTGAGTATCATTTGCCCCAAACAAGGAATAGTTTTTTGAATTAGTCAGGTTAGTTAGGTAGGTAAGTAGTGGTAGATAAGCGTAGGTACCTGGTGGAGTTTTAGGGAGGTTAAAGCATCCCTTCCCCACTGGTGGAGTTTTAGGGAGGTTAAAGCATCCCTTCCCCACCACCACCACCGCTACCATTTAGCATAACCACTACTTTAATCATATGACAAATGGCTCAGAACCTCTTCCCAGCTACTTGTAGGCCAGTGGCACAAGTGCCACAGCAGCGGCCTGTTTGTGTCATTGAAAGTTCTAAAAGGTTCGCCAACACTGCAGGCCTTGCTGAGCCCTGGAGCCACTTTGTATTTTCCTAGGCCTAAGGTGAAAAGATAAAGATCATTGTTAGATACCTAAAGAGATTCTGTTTTGACTTTTTTTCCCCCTAACAGTCCTGATTCTTCCCAAACTCCACTGTTTGCTTGCCTTAGATTTAAATCTAGATTAGATCTAGACCAACTGTGCCTGGGGGAAATTAGAAATAAACATCAGGGCAGAACATTGCAAAAGTCACACACCAGGAGGGTGAAAGGTAAGATCTACAAGAGGTGACACAAACACAATATTATGTGGCAAGCTCAGAAAGGAAGGGCCAAACCTATGCAGTGATGCATGCCTGTAATCCCAGCCTTTTGGAGGCTGAGATAGGAGGATCACTGCAAGTTTGAGGCCAGCCTGGGCTACATAGCAAGACCCTGTCTCAAAAAAACAAAAAAAAAAAAAAAAAAAAAAAAAAAAAAAAAAAAAAAAAAAGAAGAAGGAAGGAAGGAAAAGAAAAAAAAGGGCCAAAGGATGACTTGTCACAATTGCAACACACTGCAAAAAATTAAAATTGCACACATTCTCCATTCCCCTTCCTTGTACTAGTTTCTCCATTTGATTTATGGGTTACTTTTTTGTTTTATTTCTTTCCAATGTAAATTCCAAATGTAGAAGAATTTTTTTGTCTGTTTTGAACAAAACAGCTATATCCCAGTACCTCAGACAGTGCCAACAAGGACTACTTTCTGACCCCTTTAATACTTGAGGGGCAGTTGTTTTGGTTTTTCAAGACAGG
>PVJX010020902.1:0-18409 GCA_004027295.1 Dolichotis patagonum
TCGGCCTAGGGTAAGGAAGGGGATGGGTTTTGGTTTATAAAGTCATCTGTCCTTGAGCTGAACCTTCCCAGCGCTCACGCCAAGGCCAGGACCACCGTGATGTCTGTGTACACTGGGGCAGGCCAAGGACAACTGTGTTCATATTTTTTAGTTTTCACCACTGGAGCTTCACCATGTTCTTCCTTTACAGATTTAAAACTCTGTTACTGGTAATGACCGGACACTTTTAGAGGCCCTTGTTTCTCTCTTCTACAGAGGTGGCTGGCCCGTTACCTCAAGCCTACTTAATACTCCAGGAGGATAAAGGCAGGCTTGACAGTGTCCCTACAACCTCGTTTCTCAGAGAGCTCTGCACAGGCGCAGAAACGTGCATCCACGCCTGCCCAGGGAAAGAAGCCCCCGACGCTGCCGGTGAACTCAGGCAGGAAGTGTGTCTATCACCTAACTGGGTGTAGGGAGGCACATTCATAATCCCAGCACTCTGAGGCAAGAGGATTGCAAGTTTGAACCTGGCCTGGGTTACTCAGAGACCCTACTGAGAAGAAAGAAGGAAGGAAGGAAAGAAAGATGGATGCATGGGAACAGACCTTTAAAAAATTAGGCAACAAGCCAGAAAATTATTTTATTTTATTCTTTTGGCACTGGGAATCAAATTCAGGACCTTGCACTTGCCAGGCAGGTGCTGTGCTGCTGAGCTACATCCCCAGCCCCAGAAAATAATTTTAATGCAAGTAGAAAGGATCAGTCCATCTCTGCATCTGCCTTGCTCTCGCTCCATGGAGACTCTCTCCTGTGATTCTGAGCAGGCAGGAGTGCCGGCCGCGACTGGAATGGCTGTCCTTGTGGGAAGGAGGTTCTTATATGGGAAGCTTGCTCCCAGACTGGAGGAACGCCAGGGTCCTTTAATCAGGGAGCAGACATGAAACAATAAAATAATTTATGTGTGGTTCATTGCCCCCACCAATCTCATTTTTTTCCTCCTCACAGTCACAGAGCAGCTGCATCATCCTTGGACCCATAGGGATGCCAAAGTCACTTTTAAAGAACCTGAAAAACAGATGGATCATGTTAGAGGAGGGGCAGGGAAAGAGAGGAGAAGAGCTTGGGGCTTTGAAAGGACCTCCTTTCTGGCTAAAGAACCAGAGCCTTCGGGGCAGGAGAGGGGAGGGTGAATTTGGGGAGGGGAGGAAGGAAACAGAAAAAGGCACCTTCTCTGCTGAGGGGCAGGCTTTGCTGTTATTCATGTTGATGTTCTTCATGGAAATGAGAGTGATGCTGTGTTTCTCTCCATTGGCGGTGGAGCAGCTGGGTTGGGAAGGGAATCTGGGTTACAGAGAGGCCAGGGAAGACAGTGGGCTGGGAACTGGGGAGGGGGGTTCAGCCCCAGAGCTTTGTTTCACAGAAATCTGTATTAGGGAGCTACACCGTACTGAAATGAGAGTGTACTTTGATGCCCCAAAGATGTATTTAAACCCAGTCTTACCTTTCAGATAGTCCCGAACTCCCTGGTTTCTGTGGGTCTGTAAAAATCCAAGGACAGAGACTAGGGTCACATGCTGTAACTCAGAAGCCCAGCCTTCCCCTCAAAGCCCACCCAAGGGTATCTTCCCAGTCATCAAGGGGCTTAGGTGCTATTCCCTCCATTATCCCAGGCTGGAAGTCAGCCTCGGCCTCTCACTCTGGGTCCCCCAGCACAAGGGAGAGGGCGCTGAGGATCAAGACAGGTACCTTCAGAATCCTTGTTCTTCCGACACTTAAACCTTAGACTGACCACAGCCACTAGGACAATCACCACCACCACCAGGATGACAATGAAGCTGATAACACCTGAATAGGGTTAAAAATGGCATGAAGGGAAAATAGAGAGGGGACAGCAGGCAGCAGCAAGAGTTCATAATCCCTGGCTAAGGGCTGCACAGATAGGCTCTGGGAGCAAAGGGAATTCCAGTTCTCTGCTGAACAAATGACTCTCAACGTGCTGCTCCTACCAGAGTGAGCTCCTCACCCAGTTCTACCCTCCCCAAAGAAAATGGAGGCCAGACAGACAGAGGCCCACAAGCCTATAATCCCAGCTCTGCTGGAGCCAAGCCAGAAGGATCGCAAAATTCAAGTCCAGCCTGAGCATTGTAGCAAAACCCTATCTCAAAATAATGCAAAAGTGGGGGATGTGACACATGCTAGAGCCCTTGCTTAGCATGTGCAAAGCTCTGGCTTCCATGTTCCACTCTCAGCACTAGCAGAGAGGGAGAGGGAGAGAGACAGAGACAGAGAGACAGAGACAGAGACAGAGACAGACAGAGAATGTGTGAGAGAGAGAGAGAGAGAAAGAGAGAGAGAGAGAGAAGGAGAAAACAAACAGAGAAACAAGACAGAAGGAGACAAAGAAACTCAGCAGAGTCAAGGAGAACTGACTGCAATGGATGAGAGTTGAACTTGTGTGCCCAGATCAGAGTCCAGGTCATTTCTAGGGATGAGGTCTAGAGCTGTAGCTTAGTGGAACAGCTCTTGCCTAGCATGGATGAGGCCCTGAGTTCCATCCTCCTTATTAAAAAATATTCCACAGGTAGGGATTCCTCCCACTCCCACCTTTTCCTCCTCTCTCACCAAAGGCAGCCACAGTGAGCACCGTTTCTGACGTGGGGCTGGGCAGGATGGTCAGGTCTCCCCTTGTCCTCAGGCTCGTGGTGATTGCATTGGGAGTAGCATTTTGAGATGATTCTGAAATAGAATGGGGAGTGCTCGCTTCAGCAGCATAAATACTGAAATAAAGTGGGGTTTGGAGCATCAGTGAAGGGAACTGACTCAGCCTATAAGAGAAACTGGGCATAGTGGTGCATGCTTGTAATCTGGTACTTGGGAGCCTGAGACAAAAGGGTATAACTCTGGGAGTGTTAAAAATCCAAAGCCACAGGACAGTGAGAGAAAAGGTTAGGCATGTCACAACTCTCCTCTTTATTGTGAACACACGGGGCACCTCCCCCCTGTGCTAGCTCTGCTGTTCCGTAAGGTGCCTTTGCCTGTACCTAAAACCAGTGGCCAAGATGGCGGTGGGGGTGGGGGGCAGACAGACCTGTCTTCTGTAGTGTAGAAGAGGCTGGGCCTTCTTCTACACTTTCTGCCTCCCTGCCCCTTCCTTGTAGGATTTCCTTGCCCCATTCCTCTTTTCTTCTCCATTTTATGCTTTTTTCAGTCCCAAGTTCAGACTTGGTTTACCTTCACTGTGCCCAGGCCCAACTTCCTGTCTCTGTTTTGCTCAAACCTCTGTTTCTCACAAGCCAAGGTGCTACTGATGTGGCTCTTGGCTTGGGGCTTCTGAAGATGAGAAGAAGGAACCCACCCAGGCATAACTGAGGGTGCTTCACCCCCTACCACCTGCCCTGGGTACTCACCGCGCTCTGATATGTTCCTCTGCAGCTGGGACTGGGTCAGGCCCAGCAGGGACGGGGTGTACCCATTCTCGGTGCTTGCCCTCGGTGTTCCAGCCTTATCTGACACCAGAGGGCCAGGCGAGGCCTTCTGTGTAGGTGCTGTGGGTCAGGGAGCACGAGCGACTTGCTCAGGGACTCAGCGGGCACTTGCACAGGGGAGCTCAGTAGCCCCAAATCCTCCTTTTCTTTACTGCTTCCATTTCGGCAGGGGCTGCTCTTGGCTTACCTCTGGGCCTTTACCTGTTTGTTCTACCCTCCACCTTCTACTTCCCTCCAGGGCTAGGCTTCAGAAGCCGCTCCCTCTGGGAATGTCCCTGGTCCCCAAGTCAGGAGAGGCTGGCCTCAGCTCCTGCCCCAGGGCCCCTCCCCCTGGTTTGTAAGAGCCAGTGTGGGGCTCTTATTGGCTTGTTGCTCTCCCCAGTCTACATTCTCCTGTAAACCATGAGGTCACCTTCCACCCCACGCCAAGCCCTTCCTGGGTGGCATCTGTAATCTCACCAGCTGAGTACCTGGGGTTCTGGTGCTGGACAAATTAAACTTAGGGCTGCCAGGCTCTGGGGAAGATTTGTTTCCTGCAAAGATAGAAAGAGATGGGGAACTGAAGGTGGGGCAGGCTTGGTGACACCACACTCCTTTGCCCAGCTGAGAACCCTTGGGCTCCAGCCCTTAGCTGGGGTGAGGCAGGAGGTATCAGCCCCGGCAAGCACCTGCACACACCTGTCGTGGGAGAAGTTGGCTCTGTGACCAGACTCTGATTGCCAAGGGTTCCTGAAACAAATCATGAATGCCGAGTGGTCCTCTCCCATTGTTCTATTCCCCTCTCTTCTTCTTTTATCTGATATTATCTGGTTTTTCTCCTTAGTACCCCTCGACCCTCAACCATCCATCTCTCTCATCCTTCAGAGAATGTCAAAAAACAATCCCTTGGATGAGCCCCTGAGGGCTCTGGCCCAGGCCCAGGCACCTGAGCTCAGCGCTACATGGGCCTAGCGCTTCTCTCACACCACGCTGAACTCCTAGGCCCAAATGCTGGAGTAGGCCCTTGAGTTCCCCCTTACCCTGAGAAGTCGGAGATGTCATGGGCTGGGAGTTGTGGCCTACAAGAGAAAGCAAAACACACAGACTGGCTTGGGAAATCTCCTGCCCAGGATCCTAAGCCCTGTGGCTGGAAAAGCAGACACACCCAGCCAAAGGAAGTTACAGCGCTGACTTCCTGAGACTGTGACTCAGGTGCACGATCACCACAGCCTTAGGGTTCCAAGTGCCAGGTCCTTTCCAGTCTCTTCAGTCCTCTGTGTACCACAGCAACAAAATCAGGGAAAGGTTTTTAGTGACATGTCCGAAGACAAAGGGCCAATGACCTGCTTTGTCTGGACAAGAACCTAAGACTCCAAGTCTCTAGATTTATGTTTATCCTATGCCACTGCCAGGCCATTCCTTTTCCCCTGTGAAGATTATCATCCTGGCTCTGCCTTAAGGGAAGGAAGGGGACATTGGGGAGATGAATAAAACGCAGTTTGTGTTTGTATGAAGTTATCTCTGCCCTCCCCAGCAGGAGGTAGGGGCTCATACTGGAAGCAAGTTCCAAGCTATGTGCAAGAGGCCAGGAAGCTCTACGAGGAGCTGCTGGTTTACTCTCGCAGGCAAAGCTAGTGTGAAATGATCACTGTTGGCCAAACCAGGAGAGGAGTCAGCAAGCATCCCCGCTGGAAGCCCTCATTAGCGGTTCTGTGTGTATACGGGCTGTCTCCGGCCTCTATGCAGATGTGGGCATGCTTGTACGTCCCACATCGTGTGTGGGACCTGAGAGGTCAGGTTGTGTTTGCTCACTTTCCACAATGAAATCATTCTTGAAACCTGTGAACAATGTGAAAGGAAAACAGCGTGGGGAAGTGGAGCCGCCCAGCCAGGTTCCCGTCCTTCCACTCGGCTTGGCCTCTCATTGCCAGGGAAGCACTGAACCCAGGCCTGGGTGGACAGAGGTGGCTGGGTGCCAGGGGCCCACCCCAGCCTGCGGCCGCCTGTGCAATCTGTTTATTTTCCTTAAACCACTGCCTTGCTCTAGGGGGTTATCATTTGGATAGTGGAGAATTCATTGTTTGCAAACCCATGCTTGCCCAAGCCCTGGGCCACGTTGTTCCAGGTGACAACTTTCAGAGCCCCATTTCTTGCAGGTGGAGAGTCCAGCTTGTAGGAACCCCCAGCCAAAGACAGCCTTTTCCTTCTCGGTATGGCCCTGGGAGAACCCCTTTCATCCAAGTCATATCCTGAGCACTCTTGGTTACTTAGATACCATGGCGCAGAAGTGTCTAAGGGCCGTTAGTGATGGGAAGTCTCAATGTACCACTTTTCTGCATTTATCTAGCAGCATGGGAGGATTTCTGAAGTCACAACATCAAGTCTCAGTTGCCTACCTTCTCTTTGCTTCCTGTGACTCCCCCTCTACAATTTGTCACCTGTGAGGATTCCTTTGTGAGTAGGAGACGGACTTAGGGAGTAGGTTGGGTTCCTGAACCACTGAGCATGTAGACGCAAAGAACTCCGGCCACAAGAATTTCTGATTTTTCTGGTCTCCACTTCCTCATCCCTACCTGTTTTATTTCCTTCCCATCTAACCCTCCATTTCCCTGTTTCTTCAGCAGCATAGTTAAAAATCATAGGTTTTAGGGATTTAGCCCAGTGGCTTAAGCGCCTGCCTGGCAAGCGCGAGGTCGTGAGTTTGATCCCCGGTACCAAAAAAAAAAAAAAAAAAATCATAGGTTTTAATTAATGAATTAATTTTGTGGTACTGGGGATTGAACCCAGGATCTTCACACTGAACTTCATCCCCCAGTCCAAGTACCGTTTTTTAAATTTCAAAACAGGTTCTCCCTAAGATGCTAAATTGCCCAGGTGGGCTTGAACTTTTGATCCTTCTGCTTCAGCCTTCCAGAGTGCTGGGATTACAGGAGGGAGCCACCATGCCCAATATCAAATCATTGATCTTACAATTTGCTGCTTTAGATTGAAATCCTAGCTCAGTCACTCAGTGTCTCACTTGGGCTTCAGTTTTCTATTTTTCAGAATGCAAGTGAGAGGTTGAGGGTGCAGCTTAGTGGCAGAGCACATGTGCTTAACAGGGACAAGGCTTTGGGGTGGATTTCTAGCGCACGCACACACACACACACAGCCAGTATTAATACTTCACAAATTACGAGGGAAAGAAAATGCATATAAAGCACTTAATCCAGTGTTCAGTCACTGCCAGACATCTTAATTTTTGCCTGATTCTCTCAGATCCTCCAAATCCCCTGTCTACCCTGACTCTTTTAAGTATAGTCAGGTCCTTTTGGGGCACTAATAATACACTCAAAGGATCTTAGTCCACCAACACGAAGACACCCTCCCTGCCAGAGCCCTCCTGTCCTCGCTGCTGCTTTAAGCACAGCCTCATAAATCCATCACAGAGCACTGAGGGTGAGGAATGGCCAAAGGGAAGTTGCTGGCCTGTGAATCACACAGTCCTGGACTTCTCATGGCTCCCAGAGGTTGCTTCCTAGTGAGAGGTCCGGCGTGCTGCCTGGGCCCTGAGAGCTGCTGCTTCTAAGGCATCTATCTCCCTCCCTAGCGGTCATCTCAGCTCATAGCCTGGGCAAGAATGTTATCGGCCCTCCTGGATCAATCAGTAGTGCTTTGGGTCTCACCGGAGTGCCTCCCGTGATTTGAGCTGAAAGTCAGCGTTCAGAATGCCAAGTTAAAGACCACCTCTAAGGCCAAGATGCAGACAGTTTGAGGCCAGAATAGTCCAGAGAGTGACCATAGTAGCCAAGCCGGCCTGCACATCTCCTGCAAAGAACCTCACACCTGACAGTGGCTTCCCACAGCTCGGGGGGCAACCTTTGTTCACCTTGGAAATCGCCCCACAAATGGGATTAAATATCTCTGTTCAGCCCTGCCTGGAAATTCCCGTCCAGTGATTCCCTTTGAGGAAAGGCTGTGGGCTTTCCCACCCCCAGGCGGCCCCTGGAAGGGGACCCCTGTGGTGGGCGTCCTGGAGGACCGAGGCTGGGGGCCGTGGAGGACCGTGGCAGGCGCCCTCTTACCTCGGAGCATCAGCAAGCCCAGGATCGCCCAGCGCAGCGGCGCGGCTCTGCCGGTGCCCATGTCAGCTGGCTGTGTGGCCGGCGGGCAGCCACTCAGTGGAGGCTCTGTCCATCGCGGAGAAGGGCAGGCGTGCAGAGGCGGGGTGGGGTGGGGGCCGGCTCTCCTGCAGCTTCCTGTCGAAGAATAGAAGGAAACAGATTGGGACCAGCTCCAGGGGCCCTCCACTCAGCCCGGGGAGGATGTGAGGTTGAGCAGAACCGCTCTGGTCTCCGGTAGGAGGCCCATGTGGCTGCCTGGTCCCATCCCACTGTCCCCGCCGAGGGGTCCCTTGGGCCCCGAAGGTTTTCCTGGACCTGCTGTTTCAGAACAGGTCCTCCTCGGGCAGGACTGAGCAGAAGCTCTTCCCACCAACCGCCGGCGCTGTGGGCCCGGAATTCTTCACATTCCTCTCCCAGGGCTCCAGTCCAGGTGGGGGACCCAGCGTCTTCCAGGGAGGCCTTGCAAGCATTACCGTTATTCCTAAGGGAAAAGCAAGGGGGGCATATTCCGGGCGGCCCCCGCTCTGACTCCTCACTCTTTCGGAATTCGGTGTTCCCCGTGCTCCTGCACACCCTGTCCTTAGTCTCCAGCGAGCATTTGTCAATGCCCCATGATATCCTTTCCTGTGGCTGCAGGCCAGCACTGTTACTTCTTCCAGGACATCTAGGGCCAGCGCATTGCCTGCTGAATATTAGGTCCTCGTATGTATTTATTGACGTAAACTCAAAAAATATAAGCACAAACCGGGCATGGTGGCCCACGCCTGTGATCCCTGCACTTGGGAGGCTGAGGCAGGAGGATCGCCATGAGTTACATAGGGAGACCCTGTCTCAAAAACCAAAAGAAAGAAACAAATGGAAGCAATCTTACACAGAAGCCTTCCTCAAATTTGTGCAGTCCTTCTGCCTGAATCTCCTGAGGGTTGGGATTACAGGTGTGTACCACCATGCCTTATTTCTTTTATTTTTTTTAGTAAAAACAAAATTGGGAGGGGATGAGACAGGGTCTCACTATGCAGTTCAGGATAGCCTTGAATTTACTATGTAGCCCAGGAACAATCCTCCTGCCTTAGCCTCGCCAGTGCTGAGATAATAGACATCTGCCACCATCCAACAGTATTTTCTTTCAGAGTTACAAATTCCAGAAAATTGGAAAGTAACTTCTCCCACCCCAGATGTTTAAGAATAATACCAAACTGGGTGTGGTGGCACAGGTGTGTAATCCCAGTACTTGGGAGGCTGAAGCAGGAGGATCTTTGTGAGTTTGAGACCAGCCTGGGCTACAAAGTAAGCTCAAAGTAAGCTTTTTGAAACCCTGTCTCAAAAAGACAAAAATAAATAAATAAATAATCAGCTGAGTATGACAGTATTTTCTTGTAATCACAGCATTAGGGAAGCTGAGGCAGAAAGATTCCAGGTTTGAGTCCTACCTAGGAAACTTAATAAGACCCTCCCTATATCAAAATAAAAAATAAAAAAGCTGAGGATGTAGCTCAGTGCTGTGTCCAATCTCTAGCACAGTACCACCACCACCACACAAAAAAATTACCAACAGGACACCCATTACCCTAGGTAGTTTAGTGTGTGTTTCCAACAAAGGACAGTCTCCTACAATAAAATTAGGAAATTAACATTGCTATATTGCTACTATCTAATCCTCAACGTTTGGCTGTTCAAATTTTGGCTGTTGTTCTAAGGATGTACTTTATAACAGAAAGACCCCTATCCAGAATTTTTCATTGTGTGTGTCTCCTTATCCTCCTTAAATCTTGAATAGTTCTTCACTTCTGCCATCATTTTCAGGACCCTGACAGGTATTTTAATATGGTAATGACTGAGCTATGTCTCCAGCCCCACGATCTTAATACACTTTTACAAGTTATAGTTTGGTTATTTTATAGGATGACCCCTACTCCAAGGTTGTCTGATGTTTTCTCATGAGCATATTTTGGTTTGTATCTTTGTCAGGAATATCACAGAAGTAATGCTGCACGCTTCTCTGCATCCTATCAAGTGCTCCATTATTTTGATTTTCCCTGTTACTAACAACATTCACAATGATTACTTACCTAAGGTAATGGCTGCCCATGTATTTTTTCCTGTGGCTACTATAACAAATTACCTCACACTGGTGAGTTTAAAGATCATAAATTCATCATTCATAGGTCTAGAGCCCAGAAGGTGAAATCAAGGTGTCAGTAGGGCCATGCCATCTCTGAGGGTTTAGGGGAGACTCTGCTCCTTGCCTCTTCCAGCTCCTGGTGGCCGTCAGGATTCTGTGGTGTTCCTCATCATTTCACTCTGTGCTTCCTTCTTTATCACCACTACCTCCAGGTCTTCTCTTCTGTGTGTCTCCTCCGACACTTGCCATTGAGTTTAAGGCCCTTCTGGATAATCTAAAATAACTTCCTCATCTCATTACATCTGCAAAGCTTCTTTTCCCACAGAAGATAATGTTCACAAGTTCTGGGGATGACGATATGGATGTGTCCTGGGGGGAAGCCAGTCATAGCCTCTCTCTGTCTCTCTGTCTCTGTCTCTGTCTCTCTCTCTGTCTCTCTCATTCTCTCTCTCTCCCTCTCTCTCTCTTTCTCTTTCTCTCCCTCTCTCTCTATCTCTGTCTCTCTCTCTCTCTCCCTCTCTCTCCACCCCTCCCAGCCCAGTTTGTTTGAGGTTTTTGGTTTTGTTTTTGAAGTTCTGAGAACTGGACCCAGGACCTTTGGTCTGAACTATATACCCAGCTCTTTTTCATTTTTTATTTTGACACAATTTCTCGGTAAATCACTACATTGCCCAGACTATACTCAAATTTACAATCTTCCTATCTCATCCACCCAGAGTTCTAGAATTTTTTTTTTTCTTTCTTTCTTTTATTGCCGCTGTTTTTTGCTATGTAGTTCAGGCTGACCTTGAACTCTTTATGTTGCCTAGGCTGGCCTTGAATTTCATAGCAATCATCCTGCCTCAGCCTCCCCAAAGCTGGCATTACAGACAAGTGCCACCATGCTTTTTAAAAAAAAAATACATGTTTGCAGTTAATCTTAGGAAGTATGCTTTAGTTATTTTTCTCATTGCTGAGACAAAATACTAAACAGCCAACATTAATGGAGGAAAGATTTATTTAGATCACAGTTTGTAGAAGTTTAAATCTATAATCCGCTGGCCCCAGGGCAGGGTGGTATGGCAGACAGGCATTACAGAAGAGAAATAGCTCATGGTGGACAGAAGATAGCAATGCATGCAAGGAAGAAGACAAGCCACTTTCTGTCCCTTATATTGTATCCAGGATGCTGGGATTAGGATGGTGCCAAACCAATCAGTGGACTAATTTAGTAATTACCCGCTCTTAATCCCCAGCATCACACACTAGATTCAGCCACCTCTGAAGAAGCCCCACCTATGACTGCATGAGGGGGACTTCTAGACCCAAGCATAACAGAGTGGGTACAGGTACTTAATGTTTCTTATTCCCTTTCTCTCCTCTCCTTTCCCTTTCCTTTTATCTCTGGGTGCCCTTTTCATTTGAAAAGATCAATCTTCCTGATTCCTATTGCCTATCTTTTATTTTGGTTTTTAAAAGTGATTTATTCTTTGGATTTTTTATAAAAGAAATTTTGCAATATTTAATATTGTATGTCTGATTTATTTCACTTAACATTATAGTTTCAAGGTATGTCATTTTCCTACAGGTGACTCAAATTTATCCTTCTTCATTGCAGAGTAGTGCTTCATTGTGTATAAATACCACATTTTCTTTATCCATTCACCTTGATGGGCACATAGGCTGATTCCAAGATCTATTTGTTATGAGTTGTATTGCTATAAATATAGGCATCTCCACTCTTAAATTATGCTTTTGCCATTTGTAATTAATAGATATTTTAGGGCTGGGGATTTACCTCAGTGGCATAAGCACCTGCCTTGCAAGCATGAGGTCACAAGTTCGATCCCGGGACCAGAAAAAAAAAAAAACCAAATAGATTTTTTGTGGTGAAATATTTAGAAATTAAGTAAATAATTATTTTCTCATCAGTTTTTTCACATATGAATTTGTATGGAGTCATGTATTCCTGTTTGTAAATGGGTTATAGTGTATTCCAATAATTTATGAATTTGCTCCCCAAATTGTCCCTGTTTTGGCCACTAGGTGCCTCCTAAATCTGGTCTCTGTGTCCTTCTGACATAGCTCCACCGTTCTACTTCTTTCTAACAGGGTGACTGTTCCAAGTTTGTGTTCCCCAGCTGTGGAGTCACCTATTTCCCAAGGAGACTACATTTCCTTTATTGGCAAGTAGTGATTTTTTTTTCTGTTTTGTATTATTTGTATTTCTGTTTTCAATTACTGGAATTGAAACCAGGGTCTTCACACTGATCTACATCTCCAGACATTTTTTATTTTTCATTTTGAGGCACTAAATTACTAAATTCTCACTAAATTACTCACACTGGACTCAAATTTGTGATCTTCCTGCCTTGACCTCCCAGAATACGAGGATTACAGGCATGAAGCACCATGCTTGGTGCAAAGTGTTTAGAAACGGGTCTAGATGGTAGATGTGCTCGTGGACACTCGGAGGTGGCTTCTCCAAGGCCCGTCTCTTAAACCTGGCTTCCATTCTCCTCGATGTATTACTCATCTGATCACCTTCCCGGCAGGAATCGAGCCGCCTTCTCCGTGCCCGTTTCCCCACATGTGCTTTCCACACGCCCTCAGGCTCTCACACACCAGCCCGAGTGGTTTTAGTCTATTCAGATAATTGTGTGGCCATCGCATGTGACACATCAATTTTAAAACATCCTCATTACCCACAAAAGAAACCTCACCCCCATTTATAGACTTATAGCTTTTTTTTAAAGAGGAAAAAATTCAAAACAAGATAATTAGAGGGTAAAAATGGTTAAAACATTACATATTTTTATCTTTAAATTAGTTACTCAGAGTACAAGATATCTGCATTTAATTGTCCAAACAGTATTAGCATAAACCTTTCTTTTCAATGAACTATGAGAAATTAGTAGTATAACTATCTTAACTATCTCATATATATAATAGATGATATATGATATACACTATATATATATATATATATATATATATATATATATATAACTTTTTTCAGCTTCTCAGACTAGGGAGACAACACAATGTTTACACATGTGAGTCTGACTTATTTCACTTATAAGTGTGGTCTCTAGTTACATCCATTTACCTATAAAAGTCTCAAATTTATCCTTCTTTATGGCTGAGTAGTACTCCATTGTGTAAAAATACCATACCTTTTTAATCTTTTCCTCAGCTGATTGGCATTCAGGTTGTTTCCAAGATCTGGCTGTTACAAACTGTGCTGCTATAAACATGGGTGCACATATATCTCTATGTATGATGTTTTTAATTCTTTTGGGAAGCTACTCAGAAGGGGTAGGGGAAGAAGCTGGGCTGATTGGGGCCTCCAATCCTAGTTTTTCTGAGGAATCCCCACAATTATTTCCACAGTGGTTGCACCAGTCTTCTCTCTCACCAACAGTGGAGAAGGGTCCCCCCCCCAACCCCTCCAGCATTTGTTATTGGTTGATTTCTTGATAGTAGCCATTCTTTCTGGGGTGAGGTAGAATCTCAGTGTTGTTTTAATTTGCAACTGTCAAAAGACCAGTGATGTTGAACATTTTTTCATATATTTATTTACTGTTTGTATTTCTGTTTCTGACAAGTATGTATTCATCTCAGATGCTCATTTTTGGATTGAGTCTTTAAATTTGAGAGGTCTGATTTTTTTGAGCTCTTTAAATGTTCTCTGTAGTAATCCTTTGTATGAGGAACATTTTCTCCCATATTGTGGGTTGTCTCTTCACTCTTGATAGTTTCTCTTGCTGTGCAAAAGCTTTTCAATAAGATGAGATTCCAGTTGTTGATTTTTTGTGATAGTTCCCGTGCAATCAGGGTTTTGTTCATAAAGTCTTTGCCTACACCAGTGTCTTCAAGAGTTTTACCCATTCTATCTTCAAGCAGATTGAATGTTTCTGTTTTAATATTTCTATCTTTTAGTCATTCCAAATCTAGTTTACTGTATGGTAAAAGATACGGGTTCAATTTGATCTTTGGCATGTGCAAAGCCAGTTTTTCCAGCACCATTTATTAAAGAGGCTGTCTTTCTTCCAGTGAATGTGTTTGGCACCTTTGTCAAAGATAAGGTGATGTAGTATGTCTGAAATTGTTTCCGTATCTTAGACCTACAGCTTTTTATATGAAGGCCGGAAGCGTGGTGTGGCTGTGGTAAGTAGCCCATGCTCCTGGCTTCTCCCCAGTGGCCCAGAAACAGTGGCTCCCAGATGACCCAAGGGTCCTGGCACCCTTCCTCCCCTACTCGGGATGGCCCAAAAGTGCCTTTCTTTGGGCTCCTTCTGCAGGCACCACACCCTGGCTTTCTTCAGTGGGCACAAGGTGAAGGAAGAAGGGCTGTTCTTTGTCTTCCTCAGATCAACAGAGCTATCTGTGCCCTTCCTGGGGAGTTGGAAAGGAGGGGTGATCCCCAGTGTCAGGCCCTGGAGGTTAAGGGCCTCCAGCTCCAGGGAGGATTTGCAGGCAGACCCCAAAGTCTTTTTATCTTTGGTTCCAGAGCTCAAGTCTCAAGAACCAGGACTTTGGGCTTGGTGGTACAAACCTGTATTCTCAGCACTCAGGAGGCTGAGGCAGGAGGATTTCTGTGAGTTTGAGGCCAGCCTGAACTGCATAGTAAAAAACAAACAAACAAACAAAGCTTTTGTTCTCGGTGAAATAAGAGCAGATTCTGGCTGGGTATGGTGGTATACACTTACAATTCTACCACTCAGGAGGCTTAGGCAGGAGGATTATTCCAAGATCAAAACCAGCCTTGGCTAAACAGTGAATTCTAGGTTGGCTTGAACCATGTAACAAGACCTTATCTATAAAAATAAATAAGTAAATGCAGATTTTGATCATCTGAGCCTTCTGTATGCATGAGGGGGCCTCATGATAACAAAATCCAGAAAGTGCTAGATGTGGTGGTGCAGACCTATAATCTCAGCACTCAGGAAGCTGAGACAGGAGGATTACCGAGTTCAAGGCCAGCCTGGGCTACATAGTGAGACCCAGTCTGAAGAACCACCAGCCCCAAAAAAGAAAAAGAAAAGAAAGAAGGTTACTCAAATATAATGCACACCTTTCTGTTGCTAGGACAAAATACTTTACACGCAGAATTCGAAGGAAGAAAAGCTTATTTCGGCTCTATTGTGAGTTGCAATGTTCATTCCCTGGTCAGCTGACTCCCAGGTGGCCACCAGGAAGCAGAGCGCAGGGCAAGAGCCAGACAGAAAAGGGGCTGGGGACAAGAACATGCCCTTCCGGTCCGACCCCCTAGTGACTGACTTCCTCCAACCAGTCCCACCTCCTAGCAGCACATTTGACTGTGAACTCCCCAGTGGATTAACCCGCTGCCATGGTTAGTGGCCCCTGATCACCTTCCACAAGTCTTACATTAAGTTCTGGGGTGATATTTTTGATCCAAACTACAACATAGGAGGAGGGCAGCTCACAACAGTGAGTGTGAGGCAGTGGTGCACACCTGTAATTCCAGCGCTCAGGAAGCTGAGGCAGGAGAATACCTTAAGATAGAGGCCAGCCTGGGCTACTGCTGAATTCAAAGCCAGTCTGAGCAATAGGCAAGACACTGTCAAGTCGCGCATGGTGGCACACACTTGTAATGCTAGCACTCAGGAGGCTGAGGTGGGAGGATTGTCGCAAGTTTGAGACCAGCCTGGGCTACAAAGTGAGCTCAAGGCCAGCCTGAACGGCATAGTGAGACCCTGTCTGAAAAACCAAAAAAAAAAGACACTTTCTCGAAAACAGAACAAAACGACAAGCCAGTGAGTGTGGAAATGAGAAGGTGACTGAGAGAGCTTGGAAGATAGTCTGCTTGGTCCCGTTCATTCAACTCACCTACCCATTAATTCTCTCTGAATCCCTTTAGAGACACATCCTGATTGGTGAGTCAAGAAAAGTGCCCCAGTGATTGAGCCACTGCCCGGAACTCAGCCGCCTCCCTCTGGAGCCCCTACCTCCCAGTGCTCCACCCGCGCAGCGCCCACCTTCTTCCACAGCCGCCTCCTGCAAGCAGTTCCCACTGAGCAAAGGGACTCTGTCCCACGTCCGCTGTTTTGACCCCTTTGCTGACGTGACTAAGGGTGACAACCTGCTTCCTGCCAGTGTGGAGAAGTATGTCCATTTCAGAATCCAACAGAGAAAGGCAGGAAGGTCCTCACCACCAACCCAGTGATCGCTGCTGATTACAATAAAAAGAAACTGGTGAAGGCGTTTACAAAGAAATTTGCCTGCAGTGGTACTATCATCAAGCATCCAGAATAGAGACGTATTCCAGCTCCAGAGTGACCGACAGAAGAGCGCATGGACTGGTAAAGCCCGGACTGGCTAAGGATGCTCGGCTGAAGGTTTGTGGCTTTTAAAAGTGCTTGTGACTCACTGAGGCTTAAGTGAGGATTTCCTTGCAATGAGTAAAATGTCCTTTCTGTCTCGTCACAAGTTTAAAACCTTACAGCCTGTATATTGTGATCATTTGGGGTCTGCTTTCACTTGGACTAGTGTCACTCCTTCATGGAGTAAACGACAAACAGCTGAAAGAAACAAAGATAGAGGAATGAGAAAGAAAGAAAAGAAGCTGGGTTTGGTGGCACATGCCTGTAATTCCAGCACTTGGGAGGCTGAGGCAGGAGGATTGCTGTGAGTTTGAGGCCAGGCTGGGCTACATAGTGAGACCCTGTCTCAGGAAACCAGGAAAAAGAAAGAAAGAAAAGAAAACAACAATGAGAAAAGTAACAGAAGGATCCGAAACCAGGCTTTTAGACTCAGGGTCCCAGTGGAGTGGCTGCAGGCACAGTGGCACACGTGGCTGGAGGAAGCACACAGTGGCTGCAGTCCTGGGCTTGGGGCAGAGTCCAGAGCCCCTCAGCTAACATCTGAGTAGGTTAAAATGGGAGGCAGAAAATGCTTGCCATCTTCTCTTGATGGGGAAGGGCTCGGCGGGTCTGCAGGCCAGCCAGCAGCAGGCCTCGAGTCTCTGGGGGGTGGGTGTCAGGTCAGCAGCCCAGGGATCTGGGCTCAAGTGAGCCTACAGGTCTTAGGGGCGTCGCTGAAAGTCAGGGTAAGGGCAGCTTGGCCAAGGTGAGACTCGGAGCTGGGACGCACCACCCTGCTCCAGCCCGGAACAGCAGCTGACAGGGGCTCCTGGCTCCAGGCTAGAAGGAAGGGGGCGCTGACTGCCCAGGGCAGGCTGAGGGCTGGCTTAGCCAGGGTGTCACCTGGGACCCAGAATTATAACAACTGTGTCCAGAGAAAAGAGACTGATGGGCATTTTGTGTGGCTTGGGCACATTAAAGCCAACACTCACAAATGAAGTCACTTTCAGACAAATGCAAAGAGACACAGGATTATTCTTTGTAAAAACCAAAGGGAGAAAAGACTTGAAGGAAAAGGAATGCCTTGCATGGGAAAGATAAACATCAAGTTCTCTAAGGTGGCTATCCCTGGAGTGACAGGAGACCAGGCAGTAGGGAGCTCATAGTTTATTTGTAATATTTTATTGTTGTATTAGTACAATATTGTTTTCAATATAAACTGACAGTTCTGAGTGAAGGACCCAGAGCCAAAACACTGGTAGGAGTGAGGAGGGACTGGGCCTGTATAACCCTCTCCAGCCCTGGTCTGGGTGGCCTGTCCTACAGCTCTTGTAGGCACCCAGCCCTCCACAGCCTGGCACAAAGAGAAGGGGACAACACAGTCCCAGACACCGCCAAGTCACACAGAACCCAGCTGCTGCCCCAGGAAGGAGATAATTATGAAGTCATTCCTAACAGTAACTTCTGTGTATCCAGAACAGCGGCCTACAGAGATAATACTCCTATCACAGAAGCAGGAAGGAAAAGATGTTTAAGGATTTGGGAAGCTTCTTTGAAGCCGTGGAATTTTCTCGAACCATAACAGGCCTTTAATGCTGTCAGGTGATGTTGAACAAATACCTACAGTGAAACCAAAAGCCCAGACTGAACATGACAAGGCTATGCTTGAATAATTAGAAGATATCATTGGTTGTGGATGACTGAATGAACCTGTGAAAGTCCTGTGCTGCAGAGTTGAAATGCTAAATGAGTATAGAAGAGAGAGGTTAAACAGAGTTTAAATTGTGGGAAAGGATGCCTTAGAAGGAAAGAAAAACACAGCCATTGAATTTCTCACCTTGGAAAATAAAATATTTAGAAAAAGGACATCATGTACGTCTGTTACATTTACAATCTGTAGATTGAAATGCTGAAATGGAGACGCAAAAGGAAAAGACTCATGAAGATACCAAAGAAATTAATGAGGGGGACAAGATACCATCAAATGAAATGAAAAGTATAATAATGCATTCATCGCGAGGAGTTGGTGCTAAACACATTGTAACTGAATCCTTTTTACCTCTTCCCCGTCCTCCTTTTCCTTATTCCTTTTTGCGTTCCCTGTAATATTTTAATTCCTGTGATAAATATCTGAGGTGGTAGATATACCAACTACCCTGATCTAGTCCCTGTACAGTATATACATGCATTAGAATGTTACACTGTGTCCCATAAATATACAATTATTATATGTCAGTTAAAAATAAAAAACAAGGGGCTGTGGATTTAGCTCAGTGGCATAAGCACCTGCCTGGCAAGCGCGAGGCTATGAGTTCGATCCCCGGTACCAAAAAAATAAAAAATAAAAAATAAGCCAGGCAGTCAGGAGACTGAGGCTGTAGTATTGTGAGTTCAAGGCCAGTCTGGACTCCACAGCAAGGCCCTGTATCAAAA
>PVJX010020902.1:18509-32820 GCA_004027295.1 Dolichotis patagonum
TGGGGGGGGGTCAGCCTGTCGTGGCGGGGGCTGCTGGGGGAGCCGGTGGAGGAGGAAGCGTGGGCACACAGCCGGCTCCTGCAGCTGGCAGGCAGAGCGAGAGGAAGTGCCAAGGAGGAAGATCAAGGTGTTATCAGGGTTCAGGGCTGGCCCGGGGGAGCCCAGATGTTCCCGGAAGTGCAGGCGCGGGAAAGCGGTGAGCATGTGTGCAGAGGGTGTGTGCCCCGAGCCCCGCAGACGTGGCAGCTCCTGGTAGGGGCTGAGCTGGGGCCGCCAGCTCTCTGCCCAGCCATCACCCTGCAGTCCCCGGGGAGCCCCGCGCCAGTCCCAGACGATGCACCAGGTAGAGTCCTCCTTCCTGCCAGGCTGGCCTGCCTGCCTGCGGGGGCCCCTGACCTTCCCTGACCTGAGTTTCCTTTCTCTTTCTCCCTGTACATCAGGAGCTGCTTCGCAGCCTGGCCTGCCTTGGGCGCCTAAACTTGCAGTGGGGGGAGGGCGGACGGGACTGGGCGTCCCATGTGCACAGGGACACGTGTGGAACATGGGCTGGCACGGGCAGTGTGACTAGGGGATAAAGCGAAGGGTTTGCGCTGAGCGGCCTTTCTGGTCCCCAGGTGCCTAGGCCATGGGAGGGTCAGGCCAGGGCTCAGAGTTGCAGGGAGCCCCCAGCCCCGAGGGTCTGCTGGGGACCTCGGCTGGGGAGGCAGAAGGCAAGGAGGAAAGGTTCTCATCCTGTGGTGCCCTCACCAACTCTGGGGTTACTTTTCAGGTTTGCTTACTTCGCTGCTATCCCCCCACCCCACTCGGCATCTAGCAGGGTAGAGACAGAGGTAGGGACCATGTGCCTCAGCTTTGGGTGAAGAACCCAGAGATCCCATCAGACGGAAAAGACATGGCATCTCCTTAGTATGACCCGGGCAGAACCAAGAAGCCACTCCGGGTCTCTGTTTCCAGGCCCCCCAGATTTGATCCCCAGGCCTGAGGGCTGGAGGGTGTGGTTTTGAGATGAGGCACCTCCCACACCTCACCCCAAGATTCTGGAGCTGCTGTCATCTCTTCATGTTCTCTTCACTGGTACCATCTTCCTGCCTTCCAGTGAGTCAGGAGTGGGGAGCCCAAGAGACTGGGGTTAGGGTTAAACAGGGACATTGATTCCCTTTTCAGGACTTTAGAGCAGCTACTCACAGCCAAAGACATGGGGCAGCAGCCCCTGTCCCGCCTCAGGACACAGGCTCTATTTAAGGATCTTGCTGGAGACCTGGAAAAAGGGGCAATGGAAGGGGCTTTGGGGGGCAAAACCCTATATACCAGGCTGAAATGAAGTCTCTCTGTCCTTTTCTGAACAAATTTTATATAATACCTTTTCTCTCTCTCTCTCTCTCTCTCTCTCTCTCTCTCTCTCTCTCTCTCTCTCTCCCTTTTAGAGACAGGGGTCTGGCTATGTTCAGGGTGTCCTTGAATTTACAACATAGCCCAGGCTAGGAACTTGCAGTGATCCTTCTGCCTCAGCTTCACAAATGCTGGGTAGCAAAGAGAGGGTGTCCCCACCATGCCCAATTTCTGTTTTATTTTGTCTTCCATTATCTGAATCTTTTTCTTTCCCCTTTCCTCTTTGATTTTTGTTTTGTTTTTTATTTTGTTTGGTTTTGGAGGCATTTTGAGATTTCGAGATAGGCCCTTGCTATGAGATTCAGTAGTCAGACATGGTAATGCACATAATGAGACCCTGTCTCAATAAAACAACACCAAAAACAAACAAAAAAAGATTCAGGATGGGCATGGTGGCGCACACCTGTAATCCCAACACTTGGGAGGCTGAGGCAAGACGATCTGTTGTGAATTCAAGACCAGCCTGGGCTACAAAGTGAGCTCAAAGCCAGCCTGAACTGCATGGTGAGACCCTGTCTCAAAAAGCAAAAAAAAAAAAAAAATAAATAAAAGATTGAGGCTGGCCTTAAACTCACTACAGTACTACATAGTCCAGGCTGGCCTTGAACTTGCCTTGAACTTGTGATCGTGCTGTAACACCTGTCTCTGACTCCAGCTAGGATTGTAGATGAAAACCACCAGCTGGGACCTTTTTCTAAACTCTGTGTGTAGTTCTCCCTAGCTCTGTATCCCTCTGTCTTTGTCTTATTTTCTTTGTTGCTTTCTCTGTCTTTGTCTTATTTTCTTTGTTGCTATGTGTGTTTACCTCTGTGGTTTTTTTATTCCTTTCTCCTTGGAGCTCTCTGTTACTCTAGGCTTCCTTTGAGGGTCCTTCTATCTGTTTTGGTCTTTCTCATGAGTACATGCCATATCAACCTCTCTCTCCCTCTCCCACTCACCTCCCAGGCTGGCCACTACCCTCCACCTTCTCTGGCCACAAACAGCTCAGCTGGGCAGGAGCCCCAGCAGCAGCTCCCAGAGATGCTGGGTGGGGCCGGGGAACCCCCTCGAGAGGATGGGCTGCCGCTGCTCACCATCATTATTGCCATCTTCGTCCTGCTGGCGGTGTGTATCGTGGTGGTGGTACACTTTGGACCAAGACTCCACCAAGGCCATGCCACTTTCCTCACAGAGCCACCGGCCCCAAAGCCAGAGGATGGCATCTGCCTCACCCACTGGAGGCTGCTGGGTGCCCAGGACAGTCCCAAAGAAGCCCAGCAAGGACTTCCTGTCCTTGGCTCTAGCCCTGTTCCCGATGGGCCCAGGCCCAGCATGGATGAAGTCACATATCTGTAGGAAAGAGGTCTGGGGAGTTAGCCTGACCTGGCTCGGAACAAGAAAGTGGACCATGAAGTAGAACAAAAGCAAACCGGAGCCTGGGCATCAGAGCTGCGGAAGAACTCGGCGAACTCAGCCAGCATGCCCAGTTGCGATGGGAGAAAGGAAAGAAGCTCGAGGGCCCTGCCCCTGGGCCTGCTGCTGTGGGCATTCCCAGGGCCCAAGGCCACCGCTACACAGTCCCTCCCCCCCCTCAGGACCTCCAGACCCCAACCTCCCTCCCCGAGGCCCTGCCCCCAAGCAGGACTGTCAGAGGCCTGGCGGGAGCCCTGGATCCTGTGAAAGACAGCCGGGAAGAACTGAGCCAGAGAACCAGTGATCAGTCTTCTCTGAGACTCTGGGGACCCCAGGAAAGAAGGAACATCTGTCCCCTTTCACACCTTGGGCGGCAACCCCTTGGCTGTCAGGGTCTGGACCCAATCTCCAAAGCCCTTGGAAAACTCAAGCACTGCTTATATTTCCAAGATGCTCTTTGAATGTCCCCTCTGACCGTCTTGCCTCCCCAGGATGTGATGGGCAGGGTCTGAAGGCTCTTATTACCTCCCACTTGTCTGTGTGCATGAGCTATTGGAACAAGCCTAGAATCTACCATGAAACATTCACCAGATCCAGAACTTTCCAGCTGGTGGGAAAACAGGAAAGGAAAAGGAGTTCTATGGAACCTGCTTGGGGAAGGAAGGATGGGTGGGGAATGGGAAAAGTGAGGAGGGAAGAAAGAGGTCAGAAAAATGCAGGCGGGGACTGGGGAGACGAAGCTGGTGGCTCTCTGGAAAGACACCTTTCTCTGCTACCTTAGAACCTCATTCAATAGTGGAGAACATGCACATGGGGCTGGGGGTGTGGCGCAGTGGTGGTGTCTTCCAGCATGCACAGGGTCCCAGATTCAATCCCCAATGCAGCAAAAAAGGCTTGGCAAGAGGGTACATGCCCCAGCTCCAGCATTCTGGAAGGCTGAAGCAGGACTGAAAGTTCGAGCCCAGCCCAAGCAATTTGGTGACTTAGAGAGACTGTCTCAAAAATAAAAAATAGAAAGGGATTGGGGATATAATTCAGTGAGAAAGCCCAGGTTCCATCCCCAGTGCTGGGTGGTGGTGGTAGGGAAAAGATGCTTATGGAGGGACCTCTTGTGCTTTCCCCTGGAGTCCTTTGGAGGAGAGCTAACCAGTCAACCCTGTGGAGGCCTCAGGGAGCGCCCAACAGTCAGGGAGGCGGGGAGATAACTGCAGATGGAGGGAACAGACGTGGTAGTTGCAGTGTGTGCAGAAGATGGGTTTCCTTCACGAGTCCGGTAAGAGGCACTTAGTTAAAATGTTAACAGCTGCTGCTTTTTTCTTTCTTTCTCTTTCTTTTCTTGTCTCCTTCTTTGTTTTTGTTTTTGTACTCGGAATTAAACCAGACAGTACTGAACTACTTCCCCAGCCCTTGTTATATTGAGAAAAGATCTCCCTAAGTTGCCCAAGCTGGTCTTGAATTTATGATCGTCCTGCCTCAGCCTTCTGAGTAGCTGGGATTACAGCTGTGTACTAGTAGGCCTGGGAACAACTGCCGCTGCTTTTGGGTCTATGCTGTGTCTCTAGGTCACACCTTGGGGGGCAACCTGTCTGTGGACATAGAGACACTATACCATTCTCTTGTCACAACAAGGAGAGGTACTGTATTGTCCCCATTTATTCTTGGGCAAACTGTGACTTCTTAAGATGCCCAGGCAGACACAGGAACTACATGGTGGAGTCAAAATTTGAACTTGGGGCCATCAGATTTCATAGTGGGACACCATACTGAGGGCTGATGGGTGGGCTGGTTTCTGGTATAGGTGTGACTGATGTGGTAGATCCTTGAGTCTTAGGAGTGAGGCGGCTGATACAGCTGGGGGAAAAGGCACTGTCTCCCTTGACTCACTTCCTTCTCATCACTATATCTGTGTCTGGAGCATTTCTCCCAAGTGATGCCGTACTCACAAATGCTTTCAAAACTTTTTTTTTTTTTTTGAGATAGGATCTCAGTATGTTGTTCAGGCTGGCCTTGAACTCATGGCGGTCCTCCTGCCTCAGCCTCCTAACTGCTTGGATTATAGGTGTGTGCCTACGCCTGGCTCTGGCCTTACTTGTGATCCTCCTGGCTCAGCTTCCCAAATGCTGGGGTCATAGGTGTGTGTGTATTATGCCTATCCGAGATCTTGTCTCAAAATAAAAATAAAAATAAAAATAAAAATAAAAGGGCTGGGGATGTAGCTAGTGGTAGAGCACTTACCTAGATATATTCAGAACCTGCTGATCAGGGTCAGGATATAAAGAAATCACATAGAGATCAAGTACCCCAGGGGAGGGCCATTGCCACTAGCAGGGACAGGGCAGGAAGCAGTGCCAGAAGCTTGAAGGCAGCTTTCCTGGGAGGGTCGCCTGGCGGGAGGGCCCACAGTGACACTGGTATTGCAGGGAGGGAGCTGGGGAAATTCATACCCCAACCCCACTCTCCTCTGTTCTTCTGTCCGGGCTGCCCACGGACCAACATGACCCAAAGCCAGAGAGCGGGGGAGTCTGCTGATGTTAACAGATGGGCAGCGTCCCGGGGCAAAGGGAGCCGGGAGAGGCCAAGAGAAGATCCCTGCGCAACCCTTACGCTTCACGGCAGTCAGAGTTTACACAGAACTTCACGTACACACAGTCCCCGTAACAAGCGTGTGAGGCAGGCAGGGCAAGAGTGACCCTGTTTTGTAGATGAGAAAACAGGCTCAGCAAGGCGGCCTTGCCGCGCATACCGAACTCTGCTGGAGATACCAAGTCCAGGGAGGAAGCGGCTCTGCTAGACATGCAGCCCCTAAAGAAGTCCCCAGTCCAGAGTCTTGGGGACCCCTGGAGCCTCAGGCGAGGTGACTCTCTCGCCCTAGAAGATATCCGTGCGGAGCGGCAGAGGCTGCTCTATCTCACTGATGAGGAGCTGGGGCTCCTGGGACAGCGTGGTTGAGTGCGGCACTGCCAAGTTCCTTGGGCTGCCCAGAGTGACCTCCTCCCTTTCCTCCTGCCGCAGGTGCCGGAGAACCTCCTGGGACAGCAAGAAGCTGCTTCCCTCTGCAGGTTCTAGAACGAGGACATGGGGGAAACGGGTGAGGACCTCCTTCCTCTCTCCCTCCAAAACACAGGAAATGCTTCAAATCCCCTCCCGCCCTCCCTGCCCCCTCTTCCTGCCTCCCCCCCAGCCAGTGGGACTGCAGTCTTGTGGAATCCTAGAACTGGAAATGCTCTAGTTTGCTATGGTTCTTGTTCTGGTTTTTCTGAGACAGAGCTTTACTGTGCAGGCCAGACTAACCTTGAACTCGCTACATAGCCCACGATGGTCTCAAACTCACCATCCTTCTGGTTCAGCCTCCAGAGTGCTAGTATCACAGGTACACAACCACCATGCCCAGCTTAAAAAGTGGCTTGCTTTGTTTGTTTGTTTTTGAGAAAAGGTCTCACTAGGTAGCTCAGGCTGGCCTCAGACTCAGTGATCTTTCAGCCTTAGCTCCCCAGATGCTGGAATTAGAGGCATGCACCACCATGCCCAGCAGAAGTGGCTTTAGTATAATGGAATTTCTCCTTCTCACTTTTGGAGATGACTCGCAGAACTGGGCAGGCCCCTACCCACGGTCCACAGTGAGGGAGCGGCAGGCCAAGACCACGGGCCTGGCCCCTTGCGCTCTGTATCCTCTAGTCAGGGGCCCGTCTCTCTGCTGCGCATCCCTAGATGAAAGGAGGGCTCCTGGATCCACCTCTTCAGGGTCCAGCCAGAGGTTACAGCCAAAGCTCTCAGGAAGCAATCTTGTGTCCAGGGTGGCAGGGCCAGGCAGGACATGACTCTTCTGGCCACTTGGGAAAGCCCAGAATGGTGCTGCTATAAGTCCTTCTGACTCTGGCAGTCCTGGAAGCCCTGATGCCCCATGCCCTCCAGTCTAAGAACCTCTTACCTTGGTAGACAATGAGGCGACACTTGTGCTGATACTCGGGGACCTCTGCCAGGATATCCTCCAGTGTCCGGCAGAAGAGTTTGGCCTGCTCAAGCCGATCGTCCCGGCTGAAGCCAGCCCTGCTGTCCTGTGACATTGCAAACAAGGTCTGCAAAGGGGTGGCATACTCCAGGACACAGGCGCCCACCTGGGGGAGGTAGAGGAAGACCAGATGAGCCGGTCCAGTGCTGTGGGACAGAGTCCACCCTGATGGGGTCTGTCCTGTCTGGCCTGCCTTTGGCTCTGACATGCCAGGATAGGGATGGGCTAAGTTTTATCTTTCACAGATCCTGCTGCTACGATCCCAGGGAAAGGGCCAGGGAATGCCCCCGCTGGAAATGGAGTCTCAGGGCCGAGCTCCGAGCTTCAACTATGGTCTGAGTTTCTCTAAACCCTCATGAAACCATTCCGATGTCCTCCCTGCCTTCGGGAAAGGCAGCTTGCCAACCACGAGCGTGGTGTATTCCATCTGGAATTGTCTGCTTTCTCAGTTTATTCCTTTGTTTTTTGTTGTTCTTTTTTTAAAGTTTTATTTTGTTTTTCAGTTTTTCGAGACAGGGTCTCAATATGTAGCCCAGGCTGCCCTCAAACTCGCAGGGATCCTCCTGCCTCAGCCTCCCAAGTGCTGGGATTACAGGTGTGCACCACCGTACCTGACAAATTTGTTTCTTTGAAAAGCAGGGATCACAACCACCCTTACCCTATGGAGCAGTGATGAGGATACAGTGGGGTGCTCATACCTGCACCCAGAATAGCATCTGGCATCCAGTAGGTGCTCAGTAAATGTTACCCATTATCACCCAGAACTGAATCTCTCCTAGCCTTGGGACTGACTAGGGAAACAAGCTGACAGATGAGTCGTGAATTTTTAGGTGTTTTTTTTTTTTTTAATTTGGGAATCGAACTTGGGACCTTGCATGCACTTGCCAAGCAGGTACCACGCCACTGAGCTATATCCCAGGTCTCCAAGTCATGAATTTTTAATCAGTGCTTAGCCAGGGCCCAGGGTTTGAGACTGACCCCTCTCTGCTTCTCCACACACTCACCGGCTGCCCATTTTCCAGAAGCTGGTAGACGCTGTTTGAATAAACTCGCCCTTTGATGCCAGCACGGTCAGCCTGCTCCTCGGGCAGTGCGTGCAGGAAGCGAATGTTGGGGTCCACCACGCTCAGATCATCAGGCACCCCACAGTCCAGCGGGCAGAGGATGTACAGCCGTTGGCTCCCTGTACCCCGAAATGTGTTGTTCTGGAACTTATTGTAAGCTTGGATCCGAGCCTGGAGCCCTGGGGTTGGGAAGTCCAAGAAGTTATCCATGTTAATCCTGTCTCCTATCCATTCCTGGGCTAACACTGGGCCGGTGGCCCTGTCAGGATGTGATGCAAAACAATCCCCTGGGTCTGGTGGTGCACACCTATAACACACAGCCAGGAGGCTGAGGCAGGAGGATTACTACAAGTTCAAAGCCAGCCTGGGGTATACAGTGAGCTCCAGGACAGCCTCAACTAGTTAATAAAACAATGTCTCAAAAAAACAACAGAAAACTTAAAGAATCTCATTGTTCAGGGCGCTGGTGGGGGGAGTCCCTGGGGACCCTCACTTTCTTCCTACTCCTACCATTTGATTCTCCCTGCTGTCCTGCCAGATTCCTGTGTCAGCTTCATTCCTTCCCACCATGATTTTTGGGGCTCTAAGAGAGGGACAGAGCCTGGGAGGTGACATTTCTAGCCCTGCTAGGTGCAGAGAGCCAGGCCTCTAGCTCTACAACAGTTTACTCAGGAAGCTCTGGGGCCAAAGGTAGGCGGCACTGAGATTTGGAAGAACCACAGCTGTGGTCTGGAGTCAGAGGAGACACGCATGGGCTTCACAGGGAAGTAGTCAGGATTCCAGGCTCCAGAGAGGCCTGGGTTCAAATCCTATCTCTTCTCACTGGCCTCAAACTCTCACTGAGCCTCCTGCTTTAGCCTCCCCAGTGCAAGAATCACACTTTCTTGACTCTTCAAATAGGAGTGATGATCTGCGTCTGATGCCACACTCTCCTGTGATTCCGGCACTCAGGAGGCTGAGGCAGGAGGATCGCTGTTAATACAGGGGTGATGCTTGTCCCTTCCTCACAGCCTAGGAGGTAAAAGATAAAAAGCATCTGAGGAGCCTGAGGTAAATATTTATCAAAAGCCTTCCAGGAGGCCTTTGGGCAAGTCACTGACTGGCTTTCAGCCTGGCATTCCTTATGCAAACCTGGTATAATGATAACACACTTCGTGCTAATGGGGCTCTCTGAAGAATCCAGTGGTTTGGTAGACATGAAGCTGCTTTGCAAAGTAGAGGAGGCTGCGTATTTTAGTGCCCGGGACAAGAGGTACAGGGGTGGCCCACCTGGCAGAATCAGCTTCAGGTAGCCAACATAATAGGACCATGCTAGCCCGTGGGCCACATTGAAGTTCTGTTTTTCACAGATGGCTGAGATCTCAGCTGGAGCCAGGGCCTGTGAAGAGCAGGATGGGGCTGTGGGGCCTCTGTGCAAGGCACCAGCCCTTCTCCAAGATGCTTTCCCAGCCCGCTGCAGACTTGCTCCCTTCTTCCTTCTCTCTTCTCCCTTCATTAGAGGCTCCACCACCAGGATCCCACCCTTTAAACTAGTCCCACTCCCAGGACTGAGTTTAGCCACAGCACCCACTCAGCCAAAACTTCCCCTCCCTCTGTCCTACCTGGAGGCCCAGAAGGATGGTGAGAGCTTTTGAGAGACCCAGCAGTGCAAGTGTCCAGCTGAGGGGCTTTCCAGGGCCAGTTGTGAGGGAGCAGTAGAAATAGCAGGACAGCAGCAGCACAGCCCCAGAGCGCATGGGGCAGCCGAGACAGGCCCGCACAGCTTTCCAGTAGCTGCCCGAATATCTGCAGGGGACAGCCCAGCCCCAACTCAGCCAGAGAAATTTAGGGAAGGGCAGGGCTGGGAGTTAAGGGAGCGAGGCTTGTTAGGTACCCAGCTTCCGTGGGCCCATAGGGAGTCACCTGGATTGGACATGACACAGCTCCTCGGCCAGACAGCAGGCTTCCTTCAACAGCAGGCCCAGCTGCAGGGAGGCGAGGTACAGCACCAGGTGCTGCAGAGTGTGTTCCGGCGGTTCCCCCGTGCCCCACAGGAGCACCAGACAGACCCCGAGCAGAGCCAAAGCTGCCTGCTGGGCCCTGTGGCCCCTGGGAAGTGGGATGGATGGATGCAGGCTGGCATACGGCATCTGTGGGCATCAAGAACTCCATGGCCACGTGCCCATCGCTCTTCCTCCCTGCTGGGACTGTGGCCCTGGCAGGCACCTCTCTGAGCTTCCCCTTCCATGGTGCCCACCTGTTCCCACAAGCTGCTCTTGGGGGCGCGTCTAAGAGGTAGCCTAGCTTCACATCATCCCCTGTCCAGGGCTTTTGTGGAAAACAGAGCAGCCCTGCCCCCAACAAGCTGCACTGGGGGTCCCAGTGAGAGACCACAGGTATGGTGCAGAAAGAAGGCACCAGTTATTCCCAGACCCAGGCCTGAAAGCTGCCCACCCACCAGGGGCCCTGAGGGACCTGGCCTGTCTTAAAATGACCCCCTCCAAATTAAATGAAATGCACCCCAGACAGGATTTCCCGGAGCTAGGGAGCCAGGGCAGATGCCCACTGGGTCTCATTTCTGAGGCCCGGAGTCCCAGCCTCAGGGTTCCCAGCTGGATGGCGCCTGACCCTACCTTCTGCCTCCTGGACAGTTTCTTCTTAGAAGACCATGGGCAGCAAAGCACCAGCTTGTGCAATGGCCACTGGCAGCGACTGGTGTCTCTCTGGTCACCACCTAGAAATGAAACACTAAAAACTGAAATCTCAGGAACACTCCAGCCCTGGCACTCTGCCAGACCACAGCTGGGGAGAAGGGTATTTCCAGATCCTCAAGGAGGCCAGCTCTGTTCCAAGTCCTGAACAGCCAGACCTGGGTCTAGGGTGTGTATAAGGCTTGGAAATGCTTCATCCCATTTCGGAGCTGAAGCCACAGCGCTGCACACCAGGGTCGCTTCACCCAGCCTCTAAGTTCCGCAGGACAGCACACAGGGCCAAAGGCCATGCACGAGGGCTCTCTGCCTGATGGATGCAGACAGCCCGATGCAGACTCGCTTCTCTGAACACTGGACATCGGGAAGGGGTGGAGAAATAGGCACAGATATTTCCTGGAAAACAGAAAGGGCCTGGGGGAGGAGCTAGCAGAGGAATGGGCCTTTGGCTCTGCACTGCGGCTCTGCCCACAGAGGAAGTGGTCACCCCTGCAACTGTCAGAGAGCTGTGCACAGGCGGCCTGTGTGGCTGGTCCTGTAACATCTGTGGAGGCAGCTAAACCGTGCCACGCCAGGCCCCCAGGCTCCACACTGACAATGCTTCAGCATTTCCCTACTGAGTGCTACACTTGTCATTTCAGTTTCCCAGCCACCATGTCGGGCGACTGTAATTCTATCCCCACTTTACACACGGGTAATCAGAGGACCAGAGAGGTGTGACAGCTTGCTCCAGTGAGCAAGGGAGAGGGTTCGAAGCCCAGCTTGTTCTGTGCCTTGATTTCCTGGACAGGGTGCCAGGTGCCAGCGCCACATCCTACGCATCTCATTTCCCTCTGTGGAGGGAGCATCCCAGCTGCTGTGCTGATTTGAGGATGGCGATCAGTTCATTCCCACCCAGGTTTGCCTCTCGCCTGGGCCTTTCTCCACATCACAGGCAGACCCAGGAAGAAACACTAAGGCTTCCTGGAAACCCTCCTGTTACTGGAAATAGTTTCCTTAGCATGGAGGGGATTCCCTACATTTCCTCTCCCCTGAAACTGACTCACATAAAGGTCTGGAAGAACAGATGACAAAGTACTAACAATGATTACTCGATGAAAAAGGAATCTGGGAAGTTTTTATACTATTTTTTCCTTTTTTCTCATGAGGATAAATGAGTATTATTTGTTTAATGTTTAAAGAATGCAGTAAAGAGCTAGGTGTGGTGGCGCATACCTGAAATCCTAACACTGGGGAGGCTAAGGCAGGAGGATCACTGCAGGGCCAGTCTGGGCTACGTAGTAAGACCCTGTCCCAGTAACCAAAAATAAATACATACATACAAGCATGCATACATACATAAAGTCACATTTATAAATTGCTATGATGTGAATATGTTTTGTGCCCTTCTTAAACTGATGTTAGAGTTTAATCCCCATTGTGACACATGAAGAGGGTAGTTTTTTTTTTTTTTTTTTTGGTCTTTTTGAGACAGATTTTCACTATGCAGTTCAGGCTGGACTTGAGCTTGCTTTGTAGCCCAGACTGGTCTCAAACACACAACAATACTCCTGCCTCAACCTCCCAAGTGCTAGGATTACAGGAGTGCACCACCACACCCGGAAAGAGGGTAGACATTTAATTTAACTCAGCCATGATGCTTAGGTGTGGGGCCTTTAGGAGGTGATTAGGATTAGACAAGGTCATGAAGTCATTCATGATTGAATCCTGGTGGCTTTATTTTATTTCATTTTTTTGGTTGCAGGGTTTCACTATATGACTATACACTCACTATGTAGCCCAGACTGGCCTCATACTTGTGATAATCCTCCTGCCTCAGCCTCCTAAATGCTGGGATTACAGGTCAGGTATGTGTCACCATGACTGGTCTATTGGCTTTAAAAACAGGAAAGAGACTGGTGGAGATAGACCTGTCTGCTTCCATCTCTTGCCAGGGATGCCCTGCACCATCTTGGGACTCTGCAGCAAGAAAGCCATCACTATATGAAGCCCTCAAACTTGGACCAAAATCATGACCCCAAACAACCCTCTTTTCTTTATAACTGACCCAGTTGGTGGTACTGTTATTAGCAATAGAAAACAGACTAGGACACAGGTGCTGGAGCTTAGGACTTCAGTATATCTCCATAGAAACACAATCCAGTCCCCTAGAGGTCCGTGATGTAGGAGGAGGATGGGGAGTAAGCGGGCAGCGGAGGCTGTGGCCAGGGCCTCCAGGCCCAGGAAACGTTGCATCAGCTACTTGCATGAGATGTCTGAGTTCAGACAGAGGGGCGGGGCCTTGCAGCCCTTCCAGACTGACCATCGGGTCGTCTGAGGAGGAAGCAGAGGGCTGTGTGGAGAAGTTAGGTGCCAGCTTGAGGCTCACAGGCCAGGGTCCGGGTTGTGGCTGCTTCTCCCCACCCACCCCGAAGGGCTGGTCTAGACAGGCTCTTAGTTTCTATTTCCTGCCCCGTTCTTGCTCCCATGAGTCTTCCCTGAAGCTTGTCCAAAATGTTCTTAAGAAAACTCAGCCCCCAGGCTCATTCAGGTGGCTTTTTTTTTTTTCATAAAGCCACCAATGTATGTACCATTGTCGACCCCCGATTGACGTGTTTTGAAATTTTGTTGTAGTTTTTTTCTTCTTTTTTTCTTTCTTTTTATCCTTGAATAAAAATGGATAAAAAGTAAATAAAGACACTGGTTTAGTCTCACAGATTTGAATCTATTTCAAGAAAATTTTGAGTTATGTCAAATGCCATTAATGTAGTTGCTACAATAAACAAACAAATGAACAAAAGCGAAGGACAGTAACACACGTCTATAATCCCAGCATTTGGGATGCTGAGGCAGGAGAATCATGAGTCTGAGACCAGCTTAGGCCAGCAGTCCCCAGCCTTTTGGTACCTTCGACCAGCTTAGTGGCAGACAGATTGGGATGGGGACACAGATTTGGGATGATTCAAGCACAGGACAACTACTATGCACTTCACTTCTATCATGACATTAGATTCTCAGGAGAGCGCAACGCAGACCCTTCACATGCACGGTTCACAGCAGGGTTCACGCTCCTGCGTCAGGATCTGACGCCACCACTGACCCACAGGAAGCAGAACCCAGGCCCTAAGTAAGCACTGGGGGCAGCTGTCAACACAGGTGGAGTTTTGCTGCCTTACCTGGGCTCACCTCCTGCTGTGCAGCCTAGTTCCTAACAGGCCACAAGGTCCATGGCTCTGGGGTCCCTGGTCTAGGTCACATAGTGTGACCTGGTTTATAAAAAGAAGGTCGGGGTGGGGGGTGTGGTTTAGTGTGAAAGCCCTGGATTCATTATACACACACACACACACACACACACACACTCAAGTCATCAACAATAAAAACTGATCACAGTGGAACCAGGATCCACTATGGCTTCCTCCCCTCCTAACTTTGCCTGGTTATTCAACCAGGCTTGTTGAGCCTCAGTTTTCTCATGCCTAAAATGGGGATAATAGCTGGGTATGATGGTACAGGCCTGTAATTCCAGCTACTCAGAAGGCTAAATAAAGCAGCAGAATCACAAATTCAAGGCCAGCCCAGGCAATTTAGTGAGAGAATCTGTCTCACAAAAAAAAAAAAAAAAGGGCCATGCATGGCAGCCCACACCTGTAATATCAGGAGGACTGGGGAGGCTGAGGCAGGAAAATCACTGCAAGTTTAAGGCCTGCCTGGGCTACATAGTGAGTTCAAGACAGCCTAAACTGTGCCACAAAAAAAAAAAAAAAGAAAGAAAGAAAGAGAAAAAAAAGAAA
>PVJX010020903.1:0-32687 GCA_004027295.1 Dolichotis patagonum
TTGGTACAGTAAGTCGGAGGAGTTTCCTTCTACTATCTCTGAAGGCAGATATTTTTATCGCCGTTTTGCTTTGTCCTGATTAACGGTGTTGCTCTATTCAATACTCTGTGTTGATGTGTTCTATAATGTTGTGTATTTCTTTGATTTTGTTGTACCTAGTAGAAGAACAACTATTGTGAAGACAACGAGATATACAATGTTGCCTGTTACTGTTGTCCTGGTTACCTGCTGTGATGTTCTGTGCCAATTTCACTATACTGTCTCAATTGGCTTTATTCCATCCTGTTTTTTTGTAACTGTTTGCAGCCTCACTGTGTGTTCACTTTTGTATGCCTTAATTTTGTAACATGAACAGCTATTTCTGGGAGGACAGTATGTGGTTTGTCAACTAGTGATTTTTGGGGGGTTTTTTTGAGGTTTTGTATTGTTTCTACCCTTTTTTCTGTATTGCTTTTTTTTCTCTTTAAATAAAATTTTAAAAAAAAGAAAAAAAAGACAAGGGAAAATTCCCCTACCCTCTACAAACTACTGAAGAAAGAGAAAAATGAAAACAAACAAAAAAGAAAACACACACTCAGAAAAAAGGGAAAAGAGGGAAAGGAAGCAATAAATAAAAAGGAAAAAAATAATCTTTTTTATTTTGAATGCATGGTTTTCTTCCAGAATCTACAATTTTGGAAGCTGTGTCCAGGTCAAGACATGTCCCCTCTTCATACTGACAAAGATAAATGCTTCACACTGACACTGATAAAGAAGGCAGCCAGACCTCGTGCTGGAAGCAGGGCACCAGCAGACATTAGAACAATGATACTAGTACCTAGACTTTCAAATCACATGCTTTCAGATTGAGGCTGTCTTTTTGCTGTGGGAGTTGGGTTTGTGTCCTTTAGCTGAAAACCCTCTGAGAGTCTTTTTCGAGCCTGCTGTCCAGTCTCTGTCTCCCATGGCTATCCTTCTCTCAGCTACTTAGGCAATGTACCACTAGGAGCTGTGGAGTGGAACCAAATGGTTACACCAGGTTCTGGGCTCAAGCTCTCAGTCCCTCCCCTGAATGGTGTCCCAGGTATGTGCTCGCTCCAGGGGTATGCCGATGCTTCTATTTGAGATACTCGTCAGTCGTTGTCTGCAGAAGGACACGTTGATAGTAAAGTTCCATGCTTTCCTTGCACATCATAGCTACCACGGGTCTGGTCTATTCCACTGTGCATTACTTACTCCACGAGAAGTGTTTCTTTCACTTTGTCTCACCAGCAAAGGGAAACTATTTGCCTCTGAGTGTTTTGGGGGAGACAATGAAGAAGGTACATTTTCTTCTCTTCTACACCTTATATTTTGTTTTCCTCTGTCTTTTAATATTATTTTGGTCAGATTCTTCCTGACACCTGGGGAACTACTTATCTCTTTGTTTTTTCAAGTTACTATTTTCCGAAGTCTGGATACCAAGTCTTACACTGTTTGATTTTTTTTGTCACTCACCATTCCACCATTGTTTTTCTAACTATGTTCATTATTTTCCTGATTTTTGACCACAGTGACAGATTAAGTAGATATCTTTAAGACAATCACAAACTCTACAAATATTTAGTAACTTCTATTATGTGCTAAGAGTTAATAATACAGTACAGAAATAAAAACAAGATCCTACAAGTATGGATTTTGAATGTTGTTTTTGGGGTGGAAAAATAGGCATAGGCAGCCTACAAGGAAAAATCAAAGTATATGCACAGCAAAGAAAGGAACTAAAGAGATCTTGGGTGGTACAAAAGGGAAATTTAAACTGAGTTACACAAATTGAAGTAGAAAACCAAGAACCTATTTAAATTATTGTCCTCAAATGGACGTTGTACCTCACTCTAAATCTCAGTATCTATTTTCATGTGATTTCTCCATTAAAACCCAACATTCCTTGGTCAAGGTGACATACATATCTTCTAATTTATTTGAGTCAATGATATGTTAAAGTAGTCCCACAGAGATCCAGGTTGAATTTCTAGTGATCTAACAGAGAATGACTTTTCCATTTTTTTACCAATTTCAATTTAGAATTTCCCTATGAAATAGACTATATGGTTTGTTAAACTTCAACCTTTGTATATAATAATGTGAACTCATTTGTCAGTTTCATACAACTTACAGATTTATGAAATTCATATATTTTTCAGCACTTGTACACAAATTAGTACTTGTCTAATCAGAGAAATAAACCACTTACATCGGTCTCTTTCAAGTTGCCCTCTTCCTGTACTCAAGAAATTTTTGAGATGTTCATTTGATAGCACGTAATCTAAAATTTAAATGACACACAGAATATTAATATTATATGAGCTCATAAAGCACTGCATGTTTTTCATCATCAGTACTATTATGTTGTGTTCTTGGTATATTGAACAAAGTATGAAATTTTTAAAAATACTTAAATTATATGATTTATATATGGTAGCTTCCATATATTCTAATATAATTTGGTTCCTTGAAATGCAGTGATAAAAATGGCTCCTAAAATGTTGAACAAGTAAAATAGGTGCACAGACATTAAAGCATAACCAAAGATGAGGTTGCATTGATATAGGAGAATGAAACTACCAATCTACTATATGTCTGGTACGAGTTCATGTTCTCTAAAATCTAAGAATGAATTTTAGGACAATGGAGGTTAAGAGCAGAATATATTTATTGAGCAAAAGAAAGCTTCTCTCTGAGGGACAGAAGGAACCCAGAGGGGGTTGCCAAGAACTCTGTCTTTTCTAGGGACTTATATAAAGTAAAATCATGGAATGAGATGGGTTCAAGGTGGGGAAAACTGGGAACTCACAAGGCAGACAGGCATAAGGTGGGACAGAACTATGGTTAGCCAATAAGATTAATTACTCAGGTAAAATTGCTTAAATCAGGGACAAATAGGGAAGTGAGTCACATAGAAAGTGGACATTCTTATGGAGCAGCGACTCTTTAGGTAAGGGGTTGGGATGGTGACTCTTGACTTCCTCAGGGTGATAGAAACCAGTTAGAATATCAGTCTATAGGATATGGGTGCATTTGTTTCATCTTTTTTCTTGAGGCCAGGCCCACAGCAGGCCTGCCCCACAGTCGCAAGGTATCTGGGCTTCTGCACTGGGTCCTTTGAGGACCTAGCCCTGTCTCACTGTCTGACTAACTCAGCTGCCAGTGACAGCATCATGAGGTGACATACACTAACAAAAGAGATCTTTACTGGGTCAAAGATTTTTCTGCCATAACCGATCTTCAAACCTCAGCACAAAAATACTAGAATCATGAGGAAAAAAGTAAAAAGATGCTCCAAATCTCTTAATTCCCCAAAAGTTGATATCACTGACAGGGAAGTATAAGAAGTTTCAGGCACTGAACTAACAAAGGAAAGAATTAAAATACTTGATGACTTCAAGAAGAAACAAATAGCCGGGGTTTAGCTCAGCAGTGTAAGTGCCTGCTTGGCAAACACAAGGTTATGAGTTCGATCCCTGACACCAAAAACAAAAAACAAAACAAACAAACAAGAAGAAACAAATAAGTGAATGAATAAGATCTCAATAGCTCAAAGAATGTGTAAACCAATAAGGATTTCATTGATAAGATATTTAGCAACTTTAAGGAAGACACAAATACAAGTGACATGAATTAAAAAAAGATATAATGCAGGATGTGTGTGAACATTGTAGTAAAGAATTACAAATTACAAAAAGGAATCAGACCAGAAATTCTGGATATAAAGAGCAATTTGGCAAGTATATGACTAACAGCAACTTTGGCCATTACAGAAATGAAAATCAAAACAACACTGAGATACCATCCTATTCCAGTAATAACAACTATCTTCAAGGACACAAAAACAACAAATGTTGACAAGGATGAGGGGTAGAATTCTATATTTTTGACAGGAAGATAAACTAATACAACCACTATGGAAAAGTGTATTGAGATTTCTCAAAAAAAGTAAAATTAACAATTCCATTTGACCCAGCTATACTTCTCTTGAGCATTTTCCCAAAAGAGTTAAAGTCAGAATATTATAGGAATATATACATAAGCATGTTAGTAGCAGAACAATTCACATTAGTTAAATTATGGGAGTGGCCTCTATGGTCATCAGCAATTGAATGGATAAATTATGGAATATATACACAATGGAGTAACAAAGATGTTGAGTCATTTGTAGTCAAACAAATGCAACTTGAGAGCATTATGTTAAGTGAAACAAATGTGAAACAGAAGGTGAAATATCACATAATTTTTCTCAAATAAGAAAGGTCAAATACAAATAATGTGAAGAGCAAAATAAAGGAGAGATGATAGGAAATAGTGGTACATATTTAGAGACAGGAAGTGAATTGGGGAAATGTCATATAAGGTAGGAGAGTAGGAGCGTAAAAATGGCCAAATGATATATGTATATGTACTCATTCCTCAAAATAAATGTAATTGTTATATATTAGAAACATACATAAGTAAAAATAAATTAAAAATCTCTCTCTTGAAGGTAGTAAGTCTTGCGCTTCTTGGTGAAAATATTATCTCAAAAGGTGATAAAAATGCAGAAAAATATGAACAAAATGGATCTTAGCCAGAAAGTTAGAGTTCATATTGGGAAATTAGAGTAACATTTACAGCACTGATAAATTCTAACTTCTATTGATATGTATGCTGTGACTTTTTTAATTCTACAGGAATAATTTCTAAAGTTGACTTATCATAAGAATCACCTGTGAACCACACAAACAACATAGATTACCAGATTTTCTCCTTTGGAAACTACTTTTTAGGAAGTGTACTAAGAGAAAGGAATCTGTATTTTTGTCAACTCCCCCATTAAGTATGACTCAATTGACCTGAGAAGCTCTGGTTTATTTATGTCGCTTTCCACATAGTCTGTAGTACATGTCAAAATAGATTATAAATTTCCTGAAATATTAGGTACCCAATAAGTGTATTCTCTCTTTTGCCTTTTTCCCTGGGTTTTATGGCTTTTTCATGTAGTTGTAATATCTAAGGAGGTTTGTGCATTTCACTTCTAAAGCTCAGCTATCTTTGCAAAAGAATGATGACATTACATCTTATTATACTCATTTTCCCCAATTTTCCCATGTTATCCTAATACTCATCACTCACGCAAATGACATATTATCTATGGTGTCAAACATAACTTTAGCTGAATTTTGTTTAAAGCCTCTTTTTAGTTCATTTGTCAGTACGGTTTTGCTTTTATTGATTTTTCCATTTAAGGAGATTTCATATATCAATATTTTTCTTAGGATGAGATAGTAAAGGGTTTATCTAATTTGTTATGTTTTGGGAGAGCAGTTCAGTATTACTATGATAGTATTTTAATCAGTAGAATCATAGACCTAATTAGAGCAGAGATAAAAAAAGAAGGAAGCAAAGTCAATTCTCAATCCAGTGCCCTTCCACCACACTGCATTGCCTCTCAGGTTACCTTGAAGAAAATAATTTTAAACACTAATTTCATAAAATATATTTTAAAAAGAAAATATTTTAAAAATGTACCTCCTACACATTCTAGAGCATCTTTATTCTTCTAAATCTATAAACTATTTTACTCAAAATGAATGCTATTAGAATAAATGTTAACCTAATCTGTAAATTATCAAATAGAATTAACAGCATTGTTATTCACTTATGGTTTTTTATCCTTTAAGATACCAAAACTAGGTATGTCAGGATATATTGTAAGGTGAAAAACCATTCTAGCATGCATTTTTTTTCTGTAGTTTGAATTTCTCAGAAATGATGTCAATAGGGAAAAAAAACAGCTTCCAGTAACACTGATTTTAAATATGGTGCAGCGCCTGATATGACTTGGCAAAAGTTGATGGGCTAATCACAAATTAATTTTGCACTTGTATTTTCCTTGATATTGTTAGTCTCCCACCCATATCTTATTTTCCCAAAGTAGACAGTAGATGATTGAGTGACTTGTACTCAATCTAGAGCAGCGCAGAATATTAAAGAGAGGAGACAAGCAGATAACAAAAAAGAGTTTAATAAGTGGGGAGGACACGGAAGGAGTCACCACAAGGAAGGCTTTGGCGGCTCTCTGCAAAGGGCAGGTTCTTCCTGATATAGGCTCTGATGGGGGAAGGGCTCTGGTGGCTGGTGTGCGCTGATTTATTTTGGGAGAGTGCAGGGTAAACCTTTACATTCCTGAGCTTTGGCAGACTTTTGGGAGGGAGAAGCCATAGAGGCTTCTGGGAAGGAGAAGGTATGCACTATCATGGCACAACCATGATGCTTGTGATGCTTGTGCTGTCTCTCAGACGGGGAACCTAACAGTAGGTTTCCAAGCAGCAGAAGTGATGTTTTAATTCTCTTGTTTAATTCTCTTGTTTTCTATCCAGCTCCTAGTAAATTGTCATTAAATTCAGGAAATCAGGTTCTCAAAGAACCACAAGGCACCACAGAGCCTCTTAGTGGCAATTAATTTGCTCAGGCCTTTCCTAAAATCTAGTGAATGAGTAAACTACAGTTCCTGTAAACTGACAACCCTCACGATGAATCAAGCTTTCATATAATGATTATTAACTCATCAAATTTTTAAACAAAATTGCGTAAAAGTACTACATCCACACTCTCTGATACTTGTTAACATTTTTTATTTTTCATAAGGTATATACTAATTTCATTCTTCTCATAAAATCTGAACATGAAGACTTTAAACAACATATCATTTGGATGATCAGGAAACTTTAACTTGGTAGTCAGCCTCAACTTTTTCAGTTTCAGTACTTTTCTCTATTTTCCAATTACAGTGATTAGAGTCTAAAAAATGTATATTGTGAACTTTGTATTGTAAGACAGTGATCAAGCCACTCATTAGCTATCCATTCTGCAGGAGAAATAAGCCTAAATTGTTTCACTTATTTTCACAAATTTTCTGCATCTTTCTTTTTGTGTCTTTCTCTCCACTCTCATCCATCCCAACTCTTACCTCCACCAGTGATTTGAACCAAACATAATCAGAAGTATCTTCATTACCCTACCTGAAACCCTTCCCTGACTCTTTGTTGACTATAGAATATGATTAAATCTCACACAAGGCCCTAACACATAATTTCTACTCAATTATTTAATTTTAACTCTTGCTGTTTCCTATCTTGTATTTCATGTTTCAGAAAATCTTTACTTGTTTTATTACTGTTCACCCATACGTCTTTCCTCAGGAGCCCTTCAATGTTTGGAATATCCATATCACCTTTTTATTCATCCTTTAACATCACGAGTTTCCATTGTTACCCCTAATCTCAAATGATTTCCATATTAAGGTGTGCATACATGATGGGGTACACAAGATGTTGCATTTGGATGCAGAAAATACTAGAGCTTTTATGTATATACATTCTTGTCTTATCTTTACAATGTTGAGATTTTGGCAGTATAAAATACCAGGTTCTTTGCTTTGGAAACTACCACTCAGGAAATGATGTGAGAAATCCACTTAAAATACTGAGTGGAAGTATTTGTTAAATAGACATACATACAGCTAAACTAATACACAGACATAACACAAATTAAATGGATAAAATATATTTCCAATAAAATATACAGTCTCTTTCCACTTTTCATGATTTCTCTAAAAGACTGTGTCCACTCCCTGGCATCGATTAACAATGTAGATAAATATAAGCTGAACATTTCTATTTTCTGTCTGAAATATAGTCCTGACCTTCACATTTAGACTTCCATTCAGCTAGTGAATATTTCCATCTTAGATATTCTGGAATCTTCTCAATATCAACCTATGTTTAAACCAATTATTTGTACTTCCTGATTTCCCCTATTTATTTTTTTCACCTGATTTTCCTACTTTTGTTGAATATCCAATTATCTAACCTAGAAACAAAGAAATCTTTTTTCAGTCTTCCTACACACCTATCAAATATTTTCCTAGTCTGTAATTCTACAGCCAGGTCTTTATTAGAAGCTATCAACTTATAAACACTGTGCTGATAAAGTCTCCTAACTAGTGTCTGTACCTTTGGTCTAATTTGCTTATTGTTATTTCTTCTATCTGCTAGCACAGTATCCTTTTAAATACAAATGAGATCATGGCACTTACCACCAACTTCATGGAATAGGAGGCATGAAAGATCACTAATAAAAAATAGGGACCTGGCTAGCTCTCCATGGTGATCTTATACTCCTCTCACAACATACATACAATTACTTGTTTTTCAAGCACACCATGGACTTACTACTAAGTTCATTTACTTATGTCATTTGTTTCCTTAAGAATGTCTTCTTCTAAAGTCCTTCCATGGCTCTAGGCCACCTACTTATCTTTCACTAAAAATAATTCTTTCTAAGACTAGTTTAATTGTTCTATGTCATTTTACAACTCCTTGTGCTCTGTTCTTTTAGGTGTGAAGTATAGTCATAGATTATATTTGAATGAAGAAATGCAATGTCTAAATATTTTTTCTGAAAAATCTCAACAATACTCATATATGATTAAAAATCCAAAGCATAAACTTTATTTTTTATTATATTAAAATTTTTAGAATAAGATAAAATGATGACTTCTTTGTTTTTGCATAACAAATTCTGGGGGCTTATAAACATCAGGTGACAATTAGTCTTAGATTTTCATGGCTGAGATAAAATACTTGACATCCATTATAGCTCATACTTTGTAGAAATTTTAAGCTGCATGCAGCTGGCTCCAAAGCTGGGTTGCATGACAGATAGGCATGGCAGAAAAGAAATAGTCCATGGAAGAGCAGGCAGGGAAGCTGCAGAACCAGACTCCCTTTGCCTTTTATTCCATCAAAGCTGCCAGTCTTTTGGGAGATACACCCACAACCAGGTTGGGCCTTCCATTTCTCACATCCAGAACTGTTCGAAGCCAATTTAGTTATCACATACCGTTAATCCTAAAATCACATATCCTAGTTCTAGCCACCCCCAAAAGCCCTATCTGTGAGCACATGAGGCTGTAGAGGAACATCTAGATACAAGCCATAATGGCACTGAAATCAGTCAGACTCACTTCCATTTGACTGCTGAGGAAACTAAAACCTGGTTTACATACACAGCTAAGCTGTATAGTAAGACAGAGCTGTAAATATAATCAACATATTCTGTCTCTCTTTACAGTGTGTTTTTTCCCAGTACACTAAAAGTTCTTATCCTTTTTAGTGCTATGAACCACTTTGACAATATGGTGAAGTTTCTGAACCTCTTCTCAAAATAATACTTTTAAAGAAATAAAAGACATAAAGAAACTATAGTAAAACAAATTTCCTCAAAGAATTTGAAAACTGTGATACAGTAAAATAGATAATCATAAAACCATTATTTAGAAAGCTCTATTGGAACATTTATTATCTACTCTAATTTTGAAGGAATAAAGAGCATAAATGATATTTTGAGACAGCTGCAAGAAATGTGATTTCTATTGATAAAAGTATCATGGGCACTGATAATTCAGCTCATATGAATTTGTTTTTATCCCTAAAAACTTAAGTTGATAATTGAAAGAAATACTACATTTTAGTAAGCATAGTAGAAATAGAATAATCTGATAAAATTTATAAACTCTATGTGCAAAAATCTAAATATGTGACAAAAACTATGAATGTAATGCACATGCATGCATGTGTAAACAGAGGCATATGGATACAAAACTGGGAATATCTAAAGGGGAGCAGTAGTTTGCACAGAAGCTAATAGTCTGGCTATTATATTGTATTATAATCTCTGGGATATTATCATTAGAGTAAATTAGTAAAGGATACTCAGACTTCACTGGATCTTACCACTTCCAGTGCATCTACAACTCTCATATTTAAAAGCTTCAGATAGAAATGCATGCTCCAATGTGAAGAACTCCCAGTGACAAAATCTTGAAACAGTATTTCCCAGTATTCCATAAGCTGTGTTCCAAGGCATGTTAATGGTCCTGAAATGTCAAGCAATTAAAAATCTCAAATTTAGATTTGTCCAGAAGGATTTGTTCCCACCAAAGCACGTATTTTATGGAGTACTTATTAGTATCTCAAAATGCTTAAATTCCACAGAATCCACTCTGAAAGTGCTGACTTTTTCATCTCAGGATCCTCTTAGTCCTTGTCGCAACATCCATTAAAAGCACTGAAGACAGCATGTGAGTTAGGATATTTCAGCAGATTGTACCACTCTTCATTCATCTTATTTTTTCAACTGCATGGTTTGGGAAACTATTTGTTTGGAAGGAAAAATAAGGCAACCAGGTGAAAAGGCTCTGTGGGTATACTGTAACACTTTCACACTAGTTATTTCCCTTTTGCAATTCAATGAGCTGTACTGAATTGAAAATTAATCTTAATCTGTCAATTACCAAAGTAAAAGAAAAATACAAATGTTCTAAAAAATTAAGAAATCAATTTAAAGGAATATAGAAAATATTAAACAAAAATATAGTCACCATATATCCAGAACTATCTATGCAATACACTCATATTTGAAGAGTTTGAAGTGTGCTCATTAACATGCTTAAAAAATAAATTTAGGTTGTTTTGTTCAGCATATCAGTTGTTGAATCTATCTATCTCAACATTTCTGATGAGGCATTACCTTGAGAAAGAATAAAATTTCATTCAGCTTGATACAGTACAGTGTGGTGAAAAGAACACTGAACTTTGAAACATGGAATTAGAATTTTAATCTTAACTCTGTCACTGCATGACCTTAAACAAGACCTTTTACTTCTTTTATCAGCTACTTCACTTATAAACTATCCCTGGTTTTTTGCCTCCATTCATCATTTAAAGAAAAAAGGAAAACATATTACAATATGAAAATGTAAAAACATGGAATTTCACAGAAACATTTAGACTACATCATCTTAAGGGAAACTTCTAGTTCTATTGAGTTATTGCTATATTTGTGCTAACAAAATATTTGCTATGCTCAAATTAGATGTAAAATTGAGAGCATTTATCTAGTGCTGACATTGTGATTTTTATGTGTTTTACATATATTAATTGCATGAATCATTGCTAAAATGCATGAGCTAAATATTACTATTGTTTCTGTTTCATAGATTTTAAAAAATTGAGACATAGAGAAGCCAAGTATTTTGACCAAGATCAAATACGTGATTAGTAGAAAAACAGAGATTGAACCTGTGCAGATGAATCATCGCTGAGATAAAGTAGAACATTTAGCACCATGTTCCTGAAACATTCCTTTTGCATACACCAGACTCTTGCAAGTCTAGGTGACTGTTGTAAGTCTGCCAAGACTTGACTATTCAGATAAGTATTATCTAAAAAACAATGGGAACTGGGCAAGTTAATGCTATTTGTAGAGAATCTTCCTTTATATACCAATTCACCTCACTTTTGGAATGCTGGACATACAATGGAATAAAGCAAGATAATTATACTGCTGCTTGTGTAACCAATCTAAAAAACCCTTTTCCCAGGAACCAAGTGCAGAGCTGAGCATTGAAGAGAGGTAAAGTGCTATCCTACAGCTAGCCACCACTGGCAACTTTGAGTACTCCCTGGAGATTCCCATGTTGGGCACACCATCACGAGACGTATAGCAACTTCACTATCTAGCATAAGAGTGCAACTTACGATGGGGCCATAGACAGTTTATGCAAAGATCATGAAGCAGGGGAGGAGTTGGCCGTCTCCAAAAGACTGACCTTGTTTTTAGAGAGTTGGAACTTTGACTAAACCTCTGTGTAGGGAAAGAAGGCTGTAGACTCTGGTACATTATTCAAACAGGGATTCAATCAATCATACCTAAATAGTGAACCTCCAGTAGTTTGGGTGCTGAAGCTCGGGAGCACTTCCCTGGTTGACAGTACTTATGGGAATTGCTATAAACTGGTATGTCCTGACTCAGTGGAAAAGAACACTTGAATCTTCAGGTTTGGGACGCTCTTAGACCTCAGCAGGTGAAACCATTTTTCATCTTCTCCTAATTTATATCATTTTCACTGTTATAAAATTGTGATCCTATGAATAGCAGTTTTGAAAGTATGATGACACAGTTTAGTGAATTACTGAAACTTATGGAAGAAAGAAAAACCATAAATTTGTTGGTCAGAAATGTGGACAGAATGAGATCCTCTAAACTTGTGGCTGGTTTATGAAATGAGTTAAATTTTTGGAGTATTATGCCCTTAGCCTGTGAAGTTTAGCCGAACTCCAGGTAAGGAGATTAAGGAATCATTGTAATAGTCGAATATGATTTTGCTTAGAGTATAACACCATAAACATTTAAGAAAATTTGACTCCTGAAAATTTGCATAATGTACAAGAATTGTCCAAATAGATTTTTATATAATTTTAAATGTGTCAATTTCATAAATCATAATGACATAGAATTCTGCAATATTACCTGCATAGTCATTAGACAAAACTCAGTCTATTAAATTGTACACTTCAGTACACATGACTGAATTTTTTGATGTAAACTAAAACTTTTATGATTTCACTTTCTTCATGAAAAACAAAGCACTTGAATCAAGATATTTTCATCATACTAAATAAACTGATTACATCCATCAGATTTATGTCAGTATTAGACAAGCAATTCCAAAACAAACTATAATTACTTTGAGCCTAAATCCAAACTTATATGTGAAATTTAATATTCCATCTCTATTATTTAAATTCAACTCATAATGACATCAACATGGTAAGGAAAACATCTTAAGTATGCATACATACTTAAGTGTAGATAAGTATGCATATTATAATATTGAGTTTTGAGTTTCATTACAGTTCTACAACTTGTTTTTGAAATCTGTTATCAAAATAAAAGAAAGGCATTTGTTTGTTGACTGTAATGCATTTTCTGTATTTAACTTAAAGAAAACACATCCTATTAAATAAAAAAAGGCTAGAGTGAAATAAGGAATCTAGTAATTATCTGGACTCACCCCCAGCATTTAGCAACTATGTCGATTTGTTTAGTGTTTCAGAAGGAAGCTAAGACTATCCAATCTGATTTTCTATTAAAGTGAAGGATTATTGACCATTGGTGCTTAGTTCACTTTCCAATCTTCATGACAAAGAGCAGTTTTAGATTTAGTGCTTCATTCATCTTTTCAACAAATGTTATTGATTCCTCATTATGTACCCAGCACCATGCTGGGCATTAACAAAACAGATGTAATCACACACACACACACACACACACACTTTCTGCCTCCAAAGGCTCTTATCTGATGGGAAAAACTACCAAAGAAATAGTCAATTAAAATATACAGAAGCAAATTCTGTAAAAGTGATAACCAAAATGTTCTACTGAATCATAGAGGATGGAGTATGTATTTCTATCTGAGAGTTGTAGAAAAGTATTTACAAGGAAAAGGAAGACTTAGGTCAATGTTTTAAACTGAAGTTTAGAAACAAGTCAGGACAAGAAAAAGGACATGAAGAGATAGAATAGAACCATAGCAACAGTAGTGACTGTGCTTGGCTGGTTTACTGAAACCAACGTCATTTCTAGACATAAAACCTGGAGCAAAATCCAATAAAATTACAGGGAATCTTGGACAAGCTTGTGAGCTTTCAAGGAAACTGTATTCCTTGATTAGATTAGGAAGAATGTTCCTAAAATGATATGGTTACATCACATTTAAAAAGCCTCAGTATTCTTTTAAAACAGATTTTTTTGTTTTAGACACCTGGTGTGTAAATGCATACACTCTTTTTAAAGTGAAATTCAAACCAAGTAGTTTCTCATTCTTAATTTCAACATTTTCTTAAAATTTTTGAGAAAATATCTGCTTATAAGAGAATGTATGGAGATCTTATGTCTCAGGTGGATACATCGTGTAAAGAAAATTTTATGGGTGTCTTAGTCACTTTTTTTATTGCTGAAGCACAAAGTAGGAGAGGATTATTTTAATCCCTTGTTCAGAGATCATACTTCATGTATAGTCACCTTTTCCAAGGTAGAAACATCATAGTAGAACATCCAGGCAGAGAAAACTGCTCGAGTCATGGCAGCCAGATAATAGAGAGAGAAAGAAAAAGCCATGAAGGAAGGTTCACTCTTCTCAGTCATGCCCTCATTGACCCAGCACATAGCAGCACAGTGAGCTATAAATGCATCACTAGACTAACTGATAATACGGTATCTCATGATCCAATTATCTTCCAAACACATGAGGCTTTGTGGGAAATTCCATATCTGAACAATAACCTTCTTCTCCCTACCCCAAAAGACTCAAGTCCATCTTTTTACATAAATTTTTTTGTCTGCCTCTAAGAGTTAGTAAAGCCTTAACAGTTTAAAGTTAGCTGGAATGTCCAAGTACATAGTCTCCTCTGAGACTAAAAGTAAGCACTTATCTTTAATATGCTATAAAATTGGAAGCAAAAATTAAACACTTTATTAATACAATGGCACACAGTAAATGTTCTCATTCAAAAGGGGAGAAATAAGGGAATAGAAAAGAATGGGAACAAAGCAAGACCAAAATCCAACAGAACAAATATTATACCCTGTAGTTCTGTGGTCAGCACTGGGAAAGTTGTGGCAATGTGAAATCCAAATGGCTTGGATGAGCATGCCCTGAGGGCAGCACTAGTTGCGGCCTTCAAGACCTGTCTCTTGCGGTGACTCAACTCATTTTCTGTGGGGTTTCTCACCGGATGATGCTCATTTCTGGAATGTCCAACTTACTGAACTTCCCAATGAACTTTCAACTTCACTCTCACAGCTTCATGCACTGATATTTCAAGGGCACACTGCATGGCCTCAATGGCTTTTTTCTGAACTCTGGATGGAAACTTCCATGACTCATAATTCTTGCATTCTGCATGCTCACAAAACTAACACCATGTGGGTATGCCAGGTTCTTATACCCACTGGAGCAATAGGTTGGGTCCCTCGAATCATGGTTGTAGAGGCCTCTGAGTTTCCAGTTGGCTGAGCACTGTAGACTCAATACTGGGGAACCAATTCTGGAGCAAGATTCTCTCAAGGTCAGTTAGTTGTTGCAGCAAATCTACTCCTCGTACCAGACGCCATTTTATACTTTTTCATTTCTGGGACATGATATCCAATACCTGCAGCTAAAATGAGGAGAGCTTTATTTTGGTTTACAATTTTAATTGTCTCAGTCCATGCATAGTCAGCTGGCTCCAAGATGGAAAATTTATGGTTGAAGAGTCTGAGGGAGGACAAAAGCTCACATCATACTTAACAGAAAACAGAGAAGGGAAAAGCTGAGACAAATGATATACCTACGCAGTGACCCACCTCTAAATATGCCCCATCTCTTAATTGTGCATCAGCTATATAGCCCCCATGATACAACCACTTTCTAAACACTTGAGGCTTTGGGGGACACATAAGATCAAAACTATAACAATGAGTTTCTTTGGTTTATTTCTGTGTCTGCCCTATAAAAACCTCCTTGGGTTTTGTTGGCAGAACTCCTGAGCAACTTCTGACAATAAGATGTTTTTGCTCAAACTATAAAATTTTGTGTGCTCACTTTATTTTTTAACATGTCCTTGAGACTAGCAGAGTAAAAAGCCTATTCTCTAAAAAGGCTCAACAATTGATTTAATGTTCTGCTTTTACCATCATGAAATTCTTAATTTGGCCTTAGACTTCAAGCTTTGTAAATGAACTCCAATTGGACAAAGAAGTGTGCCATTGAGAAGAGGAGATATGCCTGGTGGCAATATGAAACTATAAGCACAGATCTAATAGCATAGTGAGCACTCAACAGGTAACTTGGCTTCCTGAGACATATTCTTTGGTTTGGGACAGGACAGGGTTTTGAAAAGATTATGAGAATGATAGGACCTACTGTTTATGCCCAGATAGAGTGCTATGGTGATTACAAAAGCAAAATAAACTGGAGATGAGAAGAAACGGTAAATAATTTGTACAAATGGGAAGGGAATCTATGAAGGGAGAGAGGAAAGAACAGAGGTGAAGAGCTAGGAAAAATGATTAAGATGCACCATTTATATGTGTCAGTTCCCCAAAATGAATGTTAATTATAATGTATCACAAAAATACAAATAATAGTACATAAAATATATGAAAAAGAATGTACTCCTCTCACTCCAGAATGTGTTTCATTATATTTTGTGTTTATGTGTTATCATCTTCTTCAGTCTTTAATAAAATATATGTTTATCTTTTCCAAAAGGATTAACTTTCTATTCTGGAATCCTGTTCCTGCAGCACCTGCACAAATATTAATTCTTTAGGTGTGTACTACCACAGCTCAGCAGTAATCATTGTCAATGAATTACTACAAAATAAAAATATACAAATGAGCATTGCAATAAAATATATCAATATAATATTAGAATTTTTTAAAGATTTTTAAATATCTGGATTTGAAAATTGTTGTAATATTGCCAAGCAAATACACATAAAATAAGTCATGTAAATAAAAATTAAAGAATCCTACTGTTATTTGAAGTTTCATAGTAATTCAATTATTAATAGAGAAAAAAACCTTTATTTTTCCTCATAATTGAAGAAATAGCAGTAGAATTTATAAATAGACATGTAGAATTAGATATAAATTATCAAACCAGTTTCAATTTCTTCTACAACCTTCACAATTTACAGATGATATCTGAGAAATATTACAATGACATCATGCAAATTATCATTTATAAATGAATTCATGTGTAAATAAAACTTATTTGCATGAAGTTTTAATTTTTTTAGAAAAAAAATGCCCTGTAAGAAATATCAGCTATAGGTGTACTAAAACTCATTTTTGGATCTAATTTATCACAAGTAATCTCAATGTTGTAATACCACTGTAATATACTTAAGAATTGCATTAGTAGAAAGACTCTTCAAACTTAAAAATTACCAAAACTTACTTGCAATCTTTCATTTGACATGTTCTACTACAACAGTTGAAAAGTATACAGAAATGTGAGCCAGAAATATGGTAGATCAAGATAACATTAATATAGAATATGATTTATTATATTAATGAAATTATTATACAGCGTACTGTTTTCTTAGTAAAATCAAGGTTTATTTTTATTTGTGCAATACTGTTACTCTTACTGAGTTTTATACATAGTAAAATATTTTCAAGAACAATGATTTACATAAATTCCTTTAAACTGTAATTCTCTCTAACCCTTTTCATGTTTTATTTTAAGATAGTTTCTTGTTAATTTGCTAAATTGATCAAGCTGTGGTCAAAATTTCAATCCTCCTTGCTCAGTCTCCCAGTGTGCTGGGATTATAGATACATGCGTCACATCTGACTTTTCTTACTTTTTAAATAAGATTGCCCATATTTTCCTTTTGCACTATACTCTGCAAAGTATGTACCCACACTTTTTAAAAGAATTAACACACCGTAAGAGAAATGAAAAGGATCTCACTCATTCTAGCAATGAATCTCTCCTTTGAATAGATATAAAGTAGATAAAGGTGCAATACTGTGCCTGTACATGCTTGGATACTTTTCCTTTTCCCACTTCTTACACAAAACAGTAAGTTTGTATTCAGACTGAGATTGTGATAACCACTGTGCTGTCTTCACAGGATTGCCCCAGTGACTGGCCCAAGGATAAACATGCCAACAAACCATTGTAATTCCTCAAGACTTTGTAGCTGAAAGTTGTGGGAAAGTGTGTTTCTTCCCTTGAGTTCCAAACTGTAAGGATCCCAAGGAACTATGAGGATAAAACTCTAGGTTTCCAGAGGTCCTTTTCTCCACCAGAAAAGGATGCCTGAGATAAAGACACCAATGGGAAACAGAGGAGGGAGAAAGAATGGAAATGATATAGATTCATGGCTGCCCTTTTCCTGTATAGTTTATTTTTTCTTTACTTCTTGATATGCTTTAAATATTCTGTATTTGATTTCCCATTGTAAGCTACTTGTATCTCTTTCAAACAATTTAGTCAAGACTATCATACCTAGCTAATGACAATTTTAAATGTGTGAGCATTCCATTATAGTATATCATAGAATCTGATTAGTCAACAAGACTGATTTATGATTATACATGATCAGTTATAAACTAATCTTTGTAGAGAATTGTATAAAGTGCAAAATGCATATAGTATCTCATTTTATCTTCACATTAATTCTCTGAGTAAGGTAGAAGAAGTATTATTCGAAGTGTTCCTTTGATATGCTGTCAAGCTTTATAAGGGAAAAATGTCTTCTTCAACTTCTAAAATTGACCAATAGCCAAACGTAGTTTAGAAATAGTAAAACTGAGGTTAAGAAGATATGATTAAATGAAAGTTTCATAAAGTTTAAGTGCCTAATCAGCAACGTGTTTTCTTGGACATAAAGCATTTTCTCATTTAGGATAGGCCCTATATATGATATTTTAGATAACAAATTAAGATTTTACTACTTGCTTTCAAACAGTTCAGATGCTAGTGCAGTCATTCATAATGAAATATTTTTCATGTACTTCTAAAATGTCCTCACTTCATCCTGTTGAAATCACTGGTCTGGTGTTTGGTTAGGGTTAAAATTTTATATTGTTATTTTATATGTCCTGACATGTGCAGAGTTCATATATTTCTTCATAGTTTAACATTTTTAAATGATAAAATAATTTATTGGATTACAAATGGATGACAAATCTGCAGCTTTCAATGTGAGACTGGCTTTGGGCACCTCCTAGACCATTAATCCTTAATTCGTTGTATTGTGGAAAGCTTCTCCTTCTCTTAAAATAGTCTTTTTACTTTTAAATGGTATATTACAAGAGTTATAAGATTGCGATCTCACATCAGATAGAACTGGATCAAACTCCAATTCTATCACTTGTGGGCTCCATTACTGTTATAAAACTTCATAGTCTTTTTTTAATTTAATTTCTTATCTGTACTTTGGAGATAATAATAGTGTTTCTTTCTTGAGATTTGTTGTTAGGGATAAATATGGTGTTGCAGTACAAATTATAAGGTCTATATTTTGCAATGTAGAACATACTATTTGGTTTTTGGTCTTAATTCTAAGTCAGAATAAATTTGTAAGAAATAACATCAGGAATTAAGGCCTGTATCCAGATGTACCCCCAAAACCTCATGCACCCATGCGTGAGTTTTGCAGAGATGGCTGGATCAAGAGTATGTGAAATTGAATTATGGATATGAGACAACTCAGTCAGTCTACCTATTGGATTCTGGGTGTGATTGAATGGACTTTCTGAAGACAGAAGATTCATCCTGAGTGTAAGTGGAACCAACCAACAGGCTCATAATTTGAATGGAATAAAAAGGGAAAGAAATGCTTGCTGCCACTGCTTCCTACTTCCTGCCTGCCATGCCACAGATGGTTTCTCTTCTGCCGTAACCCCTGCCATGCTGTCCTGCCTTAGAGGCAGCTGACCATGTACTGTAACCTATATAAATTATGAGCTAAAAGAAATATCGCTTCCTTTAACTTGTAGGTGTTGGGTATTTTTGTCTCAGCATTAAGAAAGTATTTAACTCAGCAGGTGATTAAATAATGAAAAAGCCAGCACTGGGAAGGATTGCTGAGATATCCAGGCCAGTCTATGCTACATAATGAGTTCAAGGTCAGCCTGAACTACATAGTGAAACACTGTCTCAAAAAAGAATAATAATAATCAAAAATTGTGACCTATAGTAAATAAAAGACATAAGCAATGCTATGAGAGTCGACTTTCATAAGTAAATATACAAAGGAAAAGCCTATAAACATCTCATTTTTGTAGACTTTTAATTCTTAAAGTTAGGCCTCATTATTCAGTTTATAATGAATGCAACATTATATTATGCTATTACTACTAAATATCTTTATTTACTTCCACTTTGACTTTACCAATGATACCTGAAACACATTATTATCAAGCACCTAATTTATTTGAAGCATCATTAATTTTTACATGGTTCATAGATAAGAAATTTAAATTGTATTACAAAAGTCAGTTGTTAAAAGTTGTGGAGATGAGTTTGACAAGACAGACCCAATGGAAACCTGCTTTCTCCCTATTTACTGTCTCTAGGGAGTAACACTATACAAAAATTATTTGTAAGCTGGCATTATTGAAGTCTGACTGTGAATTCAAAGTAGTCAGTGGGTTAATTTAAACATCTTTTTAAAATTGTAGTAACTGCCTTAATTTTTTTCTATTTAAATTTCAAGAAATCTGAATAGCAAAGTAGTATGTACTGACTAAAATTCTAAATTGACAGAATCTGTTTGTTTAGGAAATATACATCTGTGCAAAATGCAGTATCACCACAAGACATATTTATTCTGGTGTAAGAAGATCAATATGGTGATCAGCAAAGATACAGCTAGGTACCAACTTCAGCCCTTTAATATTTTTTGTGATTTCAGACACTTTTTATAAACACTACCAACAGTTTCTCAAGTCCATTTAATGTACTTCATGCCAACAATTATCATGACTATTTTGGTTTGCTAAATATTTCTTATGTTTAGTGTTTCCCTAACCTAATTCAGAGATCTGCAAACCAGCCCTTGGGTCAATCCAGATGGAGTTTTTGTTAAATAAAGTGTTATTGGAACACATCCTCCCATGCCATTTTTATTTTATGTATTGACTGTTAGTTTGCCTTATGAAAGCAAAGTTGAGTGACTATGGCACTCAAGACGACTATTTATAGAAAAAATGCTGTTTTCTGATTTAAATCATTCAGAGCATTACATAATTTATTGTCTTGAATCTCCCTTGCCCCTGTATATGCTTCTCTAAGCCAAGTTTGATTTGGAGTTTTTTTTTCAACTATGATAACATATTTCCTTTTTTCAGTGAAATTCAGTTATATTTAGTGTAGACATCAGGTATATATATATATATATATATATATATATATATATATATTTCCTTTGAAGTTTCCTGAACATCTTTTGAGTAAATTTAGCAATCTATTTTAATAGATATTATTTAAAAACTTATGATGCATAACAATTATAGCCATCCAACCAAGAAAATCACTCATTTCTTAGCAATGAGATATGATAATTTCCTATTCCACCTTTCTATAGGCTTCTCTACCTCATCTTCTCCCTCTGAGTTTCTCTGAATGTTCTTCTTGGATGACATCTATTTTCACCTTATGTATGTTCACCAAACACTTCCTTATTCGAATAGTTTAAACTAAACATTCATGATTTCTAACTCCAAAAGGAACACTAAAATGACTTGTTGATCAAACATAAGTGAATGCCTTACTTTAACAAACGAAAACACAACCTTCACAGATTCTTACGAGTCTTGGGAGGAGAAGATCAACGGTAGAAATTTATAAAATACTCATATTTAGTTTAAGACAAATCTTTCAATACAGGAAGGAATGGAATTGAAGAAAAGTTGTCATATCAGTATTCAGATTACTGAATATGCAAAGGAAGACTTTAAAGTGTCTTCATAAGTAATCATCTGATAACCAAGCAATTTGCCCATTGAGTGAGCCATCATCCTGAGAATAAAGATATTTACCTTGATGAGCAAAATCTTATCTTGAAAAAGGCAGCTAGTCAAGCAGTTTATTGATTAGATAAATAACTCTACACAATTTCATTTTTCTAATCAAAAATTTCCTGGAATAATAATATTAAGCATATACTTGCAGGAAGATTTTTCTTACTTCTATTCCCCAAAATTTTTAAACAGTATCCATATGTCATAGTCACATTTACTCTGGCTGCTTACTATACCATTTGCCAGTCCCAATTTTTATTCTATCAAGGGTATTAATGTGTTTCAAGAATCTTCAAGTTGAAGCCCAGCACTATATTGGACATTTATTTCAAAATGAATGTCAATATACAACTAGTCACCAATGTCTACCTATATAACTTTGATAGAATCATGCACAAAAAGATAAGAGTGATCTAAGGAAGCAGAAACTGAGCATCAAGAGGCTATTCATCAGGCTAAGGCAAAAGGGCACTTCCTGAATGAAAGTAGAATTATGTAGGTCAAAGCAAGGTAATAGTTACTTAGCCTGAGCTTAAGGTTATGCAATTTCTAATACTGCAATGTGAGAAAAGAATTTAAATTATAAGATAAATAATGAAAAAGAGAAATTTGGAGATGACCAGCACAGCTGAACATAAAATTTGCAATGCTATTAAATGTTTTAATTAAATCTATAACCTAGAGGTCTGTGCAAAGTCAATTTCAGTGTGCAATAAGGGATGAAAAATGTTTAGGTTAATGACCTAATGCCTCAAGTAGGAAAGAAGAATAACTATTGGTTGAATGTAAGTGATGAACACTTGCCATCTTCATAAAGCATGCAGAAGTAAAAACAAACTACTATTGTTCTTTTCTAACTTGTCCTCAATGGATAGGCCTCCAGGAATTATATACCTGCTATCCAATTGAGTTTCCTCAGGAACATCAATCTCATCATTCTCATTGACAATTCACAAAATTCTTGGTATGGATAGTGTGACAATTGGGAAATAGCTGATTCTGGTCCCCATGGGCAATGAATTCTTCACCGTAACAAACAGGCCGGAACTGCTTTGGTAGGTCTATGAATGTCAAGTTCTTCTGATAAAAATGAGTAGCCTCTAGTAGTTACAAAACAGAGAGGTTACTTATTCTGAAGCCAAGGGAAAAAACTGACAGAGGCCAGTTTTTCACTTAGAGACACAAATAAAAAAAAAACTCAGACCAAATTCTAACAAAGACATACACTGATTTGCAAGTAATTTATTGATAATAGGTAAAAGAAACATGCTCTCAAATCCTCAAGTCAACCCTGCCTCAAATACTATAGAAAAAAAAGTGCAACTACATTAGTCTAGCATCACCAGAAAAATTTAAAAGCCTATTACTACTAACAAGTTATAATATCTTCAATAAACTGGAAGTGGGGGGTAATAAAGCTTCACACCCATAGCACTGAACATAGGATATTAACATCTGGGTTTTGCAGTTTTCCAACCAATCATTTATATAAAGAAAGGTTGACTTCAGGTTACTCTACAAAGAAGTAAGTGTAAAATTGGAATGATACTGCAACAAAAACAGATAAGTGGATCAATGAAACAGAATAGAGGATACAGATATGTCCCCAGACATATTCAGCTATTTGATCTTTGACAAAGGGACCAAAAACTTATTACAGAGAGAAGACAGGCTACTCAAAAGGTGGTACTGGGTAACTGTTGGCAGAAGACTGAAACGACCCATATCTTTCAACGTGTACTAAATTAAAATCAAAATTCATCAAAGGTCTAAATATTAAAACAAAAACATTGAACCCAATGGAAAGCAAAATAAATAAACACTTGAAGATATAAGTATTGGGAAGGATTTTCTAAACAGAATTTCAGTTGCACAAAGAAGTAAAAGGATGAATCAACAAATTGGTTTACACCAAATTTAAATTCTTTAGTACTTAAAGAAGAATCAATTAGTTAATAGAAAACCCACAGAATGGGAAAAATTTTTGCTAGCTATTCCTCATAAGACTAATATTTAGAATATACAAAGAGTTCAAAAAACATTAGACCTTCTATAATTAAAGACCCGGGCAAGAAATGGGCAAGTGAAATGAACAGACACTTCACATAGGAAGAAGTACACATGGCCAACACACATACAACAAAATGTTTAACACCTCTGGGCATTACATAGATGCAAATTAGAACAGTAGTAAGATTCCACCTTTCTCCAGAAAACTAGCAATCATCAAGAAATAAAAAATAACAAATTCTGGCCTGATTGTGGTGAAAAGGAACTCTCCTACATTGTTGGTGGAAGTGTTAACAAGTAAAACCAATATGGAAGTCAGTATTGAGATTTTTCAAAGAACTAAAATTAAAAATTCCATATGACTTAGCTATCCTCCATATAGGCATCTTCCCCAGAAACTTTAAGGCATTTTACTGCAGCAATGTATGCATATCAATATTTATAGCAGTAAAACTCACAAGAGCTAAATTTTGGAAATAGCCTGTTTACCCATCAACAGATAATTGGATAAAGAAAATGAAGTATCTATATATAATGGAATACTACTTACCCATAAAGAAGGACAAATTTGAGACATTTCTATGAAAATGTTTGTACCTAGAAAATATAATGTTGAGTTAAATAAATAAGACACAATTTTGAATATTATATGGTATCACTCATTTGAGAAAGGTAAAGCGCAAACTAAGAGAAAAGTAAATAAAGGACAGAATGAGACAAACAGATGTATCTCTTGCAAGGGGAATTAGTCCAGGGGACCAAGGGCAGTGGGTAGGGGAAGGGGATGGGAAAATAGTTAGACTTAAGTTATGTATAAGATCCTAATACACTCAATGAATGTGGATTTGATATGCCATAAACATGAACTAAGATTAATACAATTAACAAGAATGACAAGGAGGAAAGAGGAATTACAGGAGGATGGAGGGGGACATCAGGAGATTAAAAAGAAATAAGTTGTATTGTGTACATGTATCCACACCCCAAGATGATTATGATCTGCTTATACTTCAAACATGTACTAATAAAAATTAATCCTCTCTTAAAAATCGATTGAAGCCTTGTCTTCTTCCTCTGTTCCTAACCAATTTAAACGTTGCTATTTATCCAATCAAAAATCATTCTTAACATTTGTTGTGCAAATTGAACAACTTTAATGTGTTGGTTTCATTTATGATACTTTACCTGCTTCAAACAGACACACCACATGCTAATTAGTTACTGCTGGGAGTTTTAACTATAATTAACTCATTTCTCTCACTCATTACACTGCTTTTAAAGTCCTGAAGTATTGTAAAGTAAACTCCCAGCCAGAATATGTAACACAGCAACTCCTGAAGTGTGCTCACTAAGAGCCCTCCTCTTAACCTGGTCAGCAGAAGGTAGGAGAGCTTCCTTTCACGGCCAAGAGTGATGAACCCAGGCTGACTATCAGCTCTGCACCTTAATGTTTCTTTCCCTACCAGAACTCCAAACAGAGTGGAGTTCTTTTCTTCTCTAAACTCTCACAACACTTCTGGGTGTCTTATAGGACATCCAAGGGTGGTATCTACTCTGTCATGCTCACTGTCCTATTTGGGCTCATAGAACACTGTCAATGGATGAATGAATCAGCTAATGAACATATTAATGAATAAATTGAGCTGTCCCAGGCTATTACTAAATCTGTGTAAGCCCCTGGAGTTCTATATGTATAAAATAGGAATAATACCTACTTTATATTACTAATTTGATATCTTTATCTCAAGTACACTTTACATAGTGCTCCTTCATTATATTTAAGAACTGTTTTATGAGAGCCTATCACTGACTGCGGTTAACATATTGTAGCATAATTATCTCTTTCTTTGTCTGATTTTCTCTCTGGATTATTAATTTGTTAAAGTCTTACACTTGACATTTTAAAATACATCCCCAGGCCGATACTGTGAAAAGCATGTAGCAAGCCTCAAAAATGCCTACATAATGAATAAATCTGCCTCAGTCATTGAAATAGTTAAAATGAACATGACCATAATTTCTCTCAAGTACTTGAGTACCAATTTCAATATTATACTTACTTTCAAAGTTTGCCCACTGTGAAAGTTTCCATTTTATTATTGAATCGCATCATGTTAAAAGTTAGCTTTTCATAGGAAATTAACTCCTCAGAGTGAGTTAACTGAGCCAGTTGGCAATATGGATATGTGTACAAAGGCAAATGAAACGAAAAGTTAAGTAATTGCTCTGTCAATTTAGTCAATATTGACAGCTACTCTGGAGCCCACATGCAGTTTACTTTTTATATAAATGTGCAGATAATTGTCTCCAATCTAGAAATAAATAATGATCATGCAGTTCTCACCCATATGACACAAGATTGGTTGCTGTGAAATGAACAATTAGAGCACATACAGGGATAAAGTACAAAAAAACTAGTTCTTTACATGTGAGAAGCCAGTTGTAAATTCATTTTGCCTATAAGATGCTATGAGGCATAAACTTTGAAGAAAATACTACTGCAAACTCAATAGCTTTCAAGGAAGGATATAAAGAATTGAAACTTTACTTCCATGATAAACCCATTCATGACAATTTTATATCAACCTATCAACCTCCAAGATTAGCCCTTAGCCTTTTCTTAGAAACATTTGTCCTGATGCTGAAAAGACAAAATACTAATACCATAATATTCTTAGTTATTCTGGAAACATTTTTTAAAAGGCAGAAATATTTTTGCTTGTTTTGTTTTGGTTTGTGACAGTATCTTATTCTTGGCTACAGTGTAGAACCCTCAACTTAACAGCACAGATCCTTTATCCTACTGGCATAGACTTTCTAGCTTCCACCACTGACCTTTGGGCATTCCCAGCACAGATCTATAAAACAGATTGGCATGAATCCTTCTCATGGGCCCTAGACCTCCAGTTGGACTTGTGGGAGGCATTGTTATGGGCTCTAGGTTTTCATCTGGACTCATGCAGGACATTGCTGTGGGATCCAGGCCCTTGACTGAATATTCTGGGTCTTTAGTGTTGTGGATAGATTTCGTGCACTTTCTTGTGTTAGCTCTGGGTGACCATCATGAAATAATATTATAAATTCTGTGTCCTGATTGTAATTTTTCTCATTGCAACCCGAGACTACAACAGAATTTTATTTACTTTTATTATGTATTGGTACAATTTTGATATATTTAATGATCACATTCATGATAGGCAATTTTTACCTGTATATGATATAATTGATTCCTCTTTTTTTCCCAATATTCTCCTCTCCCTCTAACCCCTTTTCCCCCTTTATTTACGAAGATTTGTTTCCATTTTACCCTTGTTTTTCATTTTTTTCTTTCCTCTTACTTGCTTCTCCTTTCTCCCCTTCTTAGTTCACTTTCTTTTGAACAATTTCTTCTCGTTTTAAAATACCTGTAATACACTTTGGTTCTTGTTCAAACATTTGGTTTCTCACACCAGAGACAAAAATGCAATATTTACACATATTTGACCATTTTAGTTCACTTAAGAGTATCATCTCAAGGTGCATTCATTTACCTATGAATGTCTTAAATTTTTCTTACTTTATGGCTGAGTAGTAATCAATTAAGCAATGAATAAAAAAGATGTGTATTTTAAAAAAAATCTTTTTTTTATTCATGCCTCAGTTGATGGGCATTTGGGTTGTCTCCAAGATTAGCTATTACAAACTATGCTACTATAAACATGGGTGCACATATATCACTCTGATATGATATTTTTAATTCTTCTGGGAAGATACTCAGAATATGTATAGCTGGATCAAATGAGACCTCTAGTCCTAGTTTTTTGATGAATCTCCCCACTGATTTCCATAGTGGTTGCACCATCCTACAATGCCACCAACAATGGAGAAGGGTTCCTTTTTAACCACAGCCCCACCAGGATTTTATGGATTCACGTCTAGATAATAGCCACTCTTTCTGGCACGAAATGGAATTTCAGTGCTTTTAATTTGTAGCTCTTAAATGACTCATGATTTTTAACATTTTTTCATATATTTATTTGTCATTTGTATTTCTTCCTCTGAAAAGTGTGCATTCATCTCAGATGCTCATTTTTAGATGGAGTTTTTAAATGTGGGGGGATTCTGATTTGTTAAAATTCTTTATATGTTCTAGATATTAATCCCTCATCTGAGGAACAACTGGCTAGCACTATATATATATATATATATATATATATATATATATATATATATAATATATAAATTTCTCATATATAAATTTCTCATATATAAATTTCTCATATATAAATTTCATATGCTTGTATGAGTTCAAAGTCTGCTTAAACAACATAGTGTGATCTTGTCTCAGAAAACAAAAAAGAAAACCAGTTCTTTCAAATATATATGTAGCTAACAGGAGCAAAGTCAAAATAAATGAATCTAATTTTTATAGTTAGAAATTTTAATAATATTTTCTCAGTAATGGACAAATTCTCCAAGTATAATTCCAAGAGATAATCTTACTAAATACCATCAATCCATTGGATATAATTTCCATCTGTAGATGACTTTATCCCAAGCCAGCACAATACACATTCTTCCCAAGCTCACATCAACTATTAATCAAGATAGATCAAATCTTTTGCCGTAAAACATGTTGTAACAAATTTTAATAATAAAAATCACATAATGTTTATTTTCTGACTGCACTGGAATTAAACTGTGAATTAGAAACAAAAATAAAAATGGAAAACCCCAAAACACTAGTAGATTAAGCAACACAATTCTATGTAAGACATGACTCAAAGAAAAAATATAGGAAATTTTTCACAATATTTTACACTAAATGGAAATAAAAACAACACAAAAATGTGTTGGGTAATGTGAATGCAGTCCTTACAGGAAAATGAGTGGCAAAGAATATGTATATTAAAAAAGAAGAAAGACTTAAAATCTATTTTCTTATTATTTGAAAGTAGGAAACTAGAAAGAAAGGAAAAAATTAAATTCAAATTATTTAGAATAACAGAAACAATAAAACATAGGAAAGATGTAAATCCAATTTGGAACAAAAATCAACGGGGCAAGTTAATTAAATAAGAGCTAGTTCTTTAGAAAGATGAATAAAATCAATATTTCTCCAGGCAGGCTCACTAAGCAAAAAATAGAGAAGAAAAATTTTAATATTATCAGAAATGAAGGAGGAGATACCAGTGTAAGTCTGATGGACACTGAAAAGATGATAAAAGAATATCATAAGCAACTATACATCCACACGTTAATGCTATAGATGAAATGTAGCAAATCTCTGAAAGACGCAATTTGCACTAACATTCTAGAAAAAAGACAATCTGAATAGACCTATGTCTATTAAAATTGAAGCCACAATTAATAACTGTAAAAAACAGATAATCAGGCCCAGATGGATTTACTAATGAATTCTAACAAAATGATTACCTCCTAATACATTTTATGAGGTTAGGATTGTCCTAAAACTAAAAATAAAGTCATTACAGTATAACAAAAGAAAATTATGGACCCATATCTCTTATTAACATGCAAAATATTAGGAAGTAAAATTCAGTAATATATAAGAATAATACACAATGATCAAGTGAGATTTAGCCCAAGTGTGTAAGGCTAGTTTGACATTTGGAAATCAATTAATATAATGCACAATGTCAAGAGGCTAAAGATAAAAATCACATTATCCTATCAATAGATGTAAAAAAGCATTTGACAAATGCAACCCTAATGGATGACAACAAATTGTAGCAAAATAGGTATAGAAAAACTTCCTCAGTGTAACAAAGGAAATCTGCAAAATGTCTATAGCTAACACCATACTTAATGAAAAAGTCAAAGCTTTTCTGATAAGATCAGAAAAAGGAAGAATGTCCTCTCTTTGCAGTGTTTTTCAATACCTTGGTGAAAGTTCTAGTTAATGCAATAAGCAGATAGAAAAAGTATGCAGATTTTGGTACAGTAAATAAAATTATTTTTGTTCTTGAATGAAGAAAATATGAATTGACAAAAAGTTTTCTGGAACTATTAAGTAATTACAGCAAATTTTCAAGACACAATGAGAATATAAAAAGTCAATTTTCTGAATACCAGATATGTGTCAATCAACATTAGAGGTGGAAAACAAAGGTATACTTTAAAACTCTTTGTGCCAGTACTGCAAAAGGAATGCAAATCCAGGCCCAGCCTGGTCAGCTTTCTGAAGTAGTGAAACCCTGTCCCGAAAAGCAAAATGACAAAGCAAAACAAGATGCACACACACACAAACATAAACACAACTTGGTTGCAATGTTTACACTTTCCACAGAAACTAAAATAACATACTTAGGCACAAATATGGTTCTAGATTTTTGTTTTGCTTGTCCATATGCATGAATATTTTCTAAAATGTTTTTGTGGCAGCAAGTCTGTGCTGCCACTGTGCGTGACTGAATTCACCTATAGCTTCTGGTCAGTTCTCTGGCTCTCTTCTCCTAAACTTTGTTTCCTGGCACTAATTAAAATTGTCTGCCACTGCCATATTTAATGTTGCTGCCAGAATAACAATTGCCATACTGATTTTGTGATTTGGCAAAGTATTTTTCTCTATCACTATAGTAGTCATTCTTGAAGTAGGAAGATAACAAGATAGTTAGAATGAACCACAAGCACTCCATGCTGGTGTTGGGCTTAAGTTCATTTTCCAAAGTTTGCATGTCATTTTACTAACCTAACAAGAGGCTCTCAAAAGTAATACTTGAAGTTGAGTAACCCATGCCTGATATAGGAGAAATCTAACTCTCAAAGAGCTAGAGATCAGATATGCCAAGTTCATGTCACCCAAATCAAAGAATGAATTCCAAGGATCAATGAAGTTTGAGGACAGAAAATCTTCATTGAGAGATAGCTGATGAGAGACAGAAGAGGTCTCAAAACTTGGCTCCCATGGAGGCCTTTTGTCAGGGATAATTTATATAGCAAAGTCACAATGTAAAGGGTCTGCCAAAAAAAGTATACACATTTCTGGGAAAGAAAAATAGTGTGATGTTTTCTCAACAGATACTGTTACTCTTGTATGAGAGAACTTAGATGCCACACATTACAGAAAACCTACATCTAGAAGCCCCTATAGAAGAAATTGCAAATGCATGTGCAGCAATCTTTATCTGATTTAGCTGCCAGTAATATCTATCCCTCCCAAGAGGTACCCATAACTGGAGTTTGGGCAGAATGGATGAAGTTTCAATCTTGCTGATTTGAGCTGAGAAAGGTTGGTGTAGGGAGACTACAGTCAGAGACTTTTTCTAGAGAGCTAATCTTAAGGGCGTTGAACAGAAGTTAGGGTGCAGTTTAGCAATTATTAACTCTTTTTAAAGGCCCAAGATCGAGGTTAAAAAGTCTGGCACATTTGTTGTTGATTCCATCTGCATGATCGCTTGGAATTTGGTAGTCTCTCTTCCAAGAGATTAAAGCACATAAAAATGAAGCATGAACACTAACATGGAAAGACAAACTGGGGGAGGGGAAAAGGACACCTCAGGACACTGCCCTTAAGGGACTGGAATACCTATGGTAACCACTGAGCTCCTAGACCTCTCTACTGATTGAGGTGATTTATATGTCTGATATCTCTTGTAAGTCTCTCCAAATGTAGCTATAAGAAGATGGACAATTTAGTGGTTTTGAAGTCAGTTTTAGCTAATAGACACATTTGCTGAGCTCTTATAGCTTCCACTGTAGTTTTCTAAGCTATTTGAACCATAACAGTGGTCAGCTACAGATGTTGCTGGAAACAGCCAGCAGGGGTCAGTGACTGGAGCCACCTATCTATATCTAGCCCATATTACTGTTGTTTTTATATAGCTTTAATTATACTTTTCTTCTGGGTGTTTAAAACCAACTTAAAGGGAGACATGTGTTAATAAAAATTAACCTCCTGCTTTCAATCAAGTTCAGTTAAGTCTCTTCTGGGGTTATTTTTGGAATCATGTACAGAACCTCTCAGGTCCTGTCAGTGCCATCCACCAGGATATATCAGTCTTGCTTGACCATATGATGACTTCTCATAGAAGCATAGGAGACTTTTTTCTCTCTTCTAAACTTGCTTTTTAGCACACTGTGCATTGCTTGATGCTTGTTCTCTTGGATACAATAATCTCCCTGCTCAGGAAATTGGGTCACCAAAATTATAAAATTTGATAGAAAGGAGAGTGGCCTGGGCTGTTTGGATCCAAAGTCTGCAAAGACCTACATCTTGGCGGGACTCTTTGGGGCTGGTAGGCCCGCCATTCAACCACAAGGAACTGCCTGGAGATCAGCATCTGGGCCAGGTCTGTTTGGGCCCGTAGCCCCGCCCTTCACCACCAGGAAGTCTCCCAGAAAGCAGCATCTCAGGCTGTCTCTTTGGGACCCGAAACTCTCGGACCCGCAGAGTGGCCTGGGCTGTTTGGATCAAAAGTCTGCGCAGACCTGCATCTTGGCAGAACTCTTTGGGACTCGGAAGCACATCCTTCTTCCGCAGGAAACTGCCTGGAGATCGGCATCTGGGCCAGGTCTGTTTGGCCCAAAGCCCCGCCCTTCACACCCAGGAAGTCTCCCAGAAAGCAGCATCTCAGCCTGTCTCTTTGGGACCCGAAACTCTCGGACATGCAGAGTGGCCCGGGCTGTTTAGATTGGGAATATTGTGGAGACTGGCATCTTGGCCAGGTCTGTTTGGGATCGGGGACTTTTCAGAAACCAACATTCTGGCCTGACTCTTTGGGACCTGTAGGCCCTTCACTCACAGGGAAACTTCTGGAGACCTGCCTGGGACAAGGCACAGAGGACTGGCCTGCCTGAGATTCCATAGGCTCCGGGGTGGCCACACCCAGCATTCACCTTACAACATTAGGGAGCCAGGAGCCCCCAGAGGGGAGTTAGGACCCTGTGAGGAAGCCAGGAGCCTATGGGGGAGCCACTGCCCCTCCAGGAACTGAGGGTGTAACAGGTAATTTGCCACATAAGCAGAGAAAGCTTTGGAACACCGCTCAAAGTAAGGAAATACAGAAAAAGGACAAAAGGAAAGACCAAAAGGCAGGCTCAAAGCCCTAGACATCCCCAAGAAAGCTTAGAAGCTGTGTACATAGAAGAAAAAAGAAGCCATACACCTGAAATGTCTGAAATGATATCAAATGAAATAAATATGCAAATAGGGAAAGCTATGGAGAAATTCAAACCAGAAATACTTGCCCAGGTAAAAGAAGAATTGATAAAAACAATGAAAGAAATAGTGAACGCATCTAGTGAAAACACA
>PVJX010020904.1:0-32620 GCA_004027295.1 Dolichotis patagonum
ATGTTACTGGATATAAAGTCATTATATTTAAAAAATAAGAGTATTTTGTTATTCAAATTATGTATTAACTGTAGTTTAAAGCTTTGTTTTCTGAAATTCCTAATAAATTCTGTTAAATTTGTACAGTGGTATGAAATATTTATGGTTAATAACATCTTGATAAGCAATAGAGCTGTCTCTTTTAAGATTTTGCAGGTTCTCTGTCACCCAAGGGGTCTCATTTTCAATTCTACATGTTTGACAGTTAATGTTATCACTTTATACTAGAGTAATTAGTCTCTAAAAACTCACCACAATTAAAAATTCAAAAGGATCAAATAGTAAACATGAAAAATAAACTGTAATCCCAGTTAGATAACTTGAGTTTCCTAGTCAGTATATTTTTTTCCCAACTGGACTACCTACTTGGAAAGCCACATTTATATTAGAAGTTCGCCTCTTTTTTCTTCTTCTTCTTTCTTCTTCTTCTTCTTCTTCTTCTTCTTCTTCTTCTTCTTCTTCTTCTTCTTCTTCTTCTTCTTCTTCTTTTTTCATTTTTTTGAGACAGGGTCTCACTATGTAGTTCAGGCTGCCCCAAGCTAATCTGGAACTCTCTCGACAATCCTCTTGCCTCAGCCTTCCAAGTGCTGGGATTACATGCATGCACCACCATACCCAGCTAAAAGTTGGCCTTTTAAAGTATGGAAGCAAGACCAAAGTTGAATGATCTTAATTGTTTCAAAAAATTATGATAGCCCTTATTTTCCCTCAACTATTTCTATTTTAGGCTGTCATCTGGATTTCAAAATCCAGAATAAGAGAATACCTCTCTTCAAAATCAATCACATCAATCTCATTTTCAAACCCTTCCCTTTCATTACTAGAGAAAATCTCAGTCCTTAGCAAGGAGTATAGTGGCTTCATATTTTGAGCCCTCCCAACACACCTAACACGTTCCTTACCACCTTCTCACTGTACCAGCCTCACCGAACTACTCACTACAGGGGGAGCGGGGATGTGGCTCAGTGGTACAGTGCCTGCACAAGGCCTGGGTTCAGTCCCCAGCACTGAAAACAAACCCAAACGTACCTCATTCCCAAAATGGAACCTATCACTTCATACCTCACTTCCTGTACACGTGCTATACTTTGAGTTTAGAACGGCTTCCCTTCCTGCCCTACTTTTATTCTGTTAAATTCTCTTCAGGTTGAACTATCTCCATTTTTTTGTAATAATTCTTTCTACTATCTCAACAAATCATGTCCTTTGTACCAGAACTGACTTGTGCACATGTATGCGTCTTTCCTAGAACAAGTAGAGACTGTCATTCACTTATTTTAAAAATTAAAATAGGGTAGTTATAAGTGAAAATTAGAAAATGGTAGAGGGTAGAGTGTTAAGCACTATTTTAGATACAGAAGTTAAAAGTGATCAGAAAACATCTCAGCAGTTGCATCTCCCTTTTCTCTCCCTCCTTCCTGGCTCCCATGGGAAGGGCAGCTGTCCTTCCACTGTGCCCTTTGGCCATGAAGCCAGCTGACTCTCAAATGAATCGTCTAAACCGTGAACCAGTCTTGGGTATTTTGTCTCAGAAATGAGAAAATGACTAAGACAACCAGGGTCTCTGAAAACATCTTCGATGACACCTTTATTCATGGAGCATTATGTAATTGTTGTTAGAACTTTTACAAAAAAGTTGATCTTTGGTTGGCATTTTCTTCTTCCATGGAAATCATACATAAGTACCACTCAACCATAAACAAGGATAAACTTGAGACATTTGTGGGAAAATGGATGCACCTTGAGATCCTAATGTAAGTGAAATAAATCAGGCATGTAAGTTTAAATGGTTATATAAAGAGCAAAATAAAAGATAGATAATAGGAAACACTGAGATGTTTCACAAAAGGGAAGAGGACCAAGAGATGGAGGGAGAGAGATGTGTTACACATATGCATCATTTTCTCAGAGGGGTGTAATCATTGTGCTAACTGGAGTAATTAAATGTGTACTAATAACATTTTAAAAATTGTAATTTTTCATTTGGAAATAATCTCCTATCCTCAGAACTGTTGTCATAATGACACAGATCCTATGTTGCTGTTACTCAGTTTCCCCAATGTTATTATCTTACATAACTATGGTACAGTTAACAAAGCTAGGAAATGAATTTATGAACTGTAAACATATACTAATCAAAACATTAAAACTGAAGAAAGAAAACAATTAGTTGTTGCAAGCAAGCAAGATCCACAATTCCAAAGGAGGAAAAAGTAAAACTTTTTCGCCACCTGGTCCAGTTTACATCACCAGTAAGAAAACAGATGACGATGCTGCTGCCCCCCCAGTAGGGTGTGCTGAGAACACCTCAGTGATGTTCATCACAAAATTTCATAGCCTCAGTTCAGCCAAAGGGAAACATCACACAGCTGAAATTAGGAGACATCCCACAACTGTTAAGGTTATAAAAGAAGATCATCTCAGAAAAGTGGAGACTAAAGGCCATGACACCAAAGTGGAGCATAGTATCTTAGACTGTACCCCCAAAATAGAGTGCGAACATATGCGGGGACAAAACGGGTGAGCCACGAGGGGAAGCCTGCACTTCCAGTCGTGAACTACCTGGGAGGCTCGGGCAGGAGGAGCACTGGAGCCCAGCGCTCTGGACCAACCTGGAAAACATTGCAAGACTATGTCTCTTAAAAAAGTAAAACTGGTGAAATCTCAACCAAGCATGTAATTTATTGATAATATTATACAAACATTCATTTCCTAGCTTTGTTAACTGTACCACAGTTATGTAAGATGCTAACATTGGGGAAAACTGAGTAATAGCAACATAGGATCTGTGTCATTATGACAACAGTTCTGAGGATAGGAGATTATTTCTAAATGAAAATTATAATTTTTAAAATATTACTAGTACACATTTATAATACATAATAAATATACTCATTGTGGATGGTTGGTACATATGCATATCACATCTTACTTTATTTTATTTTCCATTTCCTTCCCTTCCCTTCCCTTTCCTTCCCTTCCCTTCCCATCTGCAAAAGCTCTACCTCTATTTCCTATTGTCTTTCACTTTGCTCTTTAAATTATTTATACTTTGGGAAACCATAAGATATTTTCTGTGTTTGATTTATTTCACTTAGAATTATTATCTAAAGGTGCATTTTCTTACAAATTACTGAAATTTATTGTTCTTTATGGCAGATTAGTAAATATGTTAAAATATTCAAAATCTTTTATCATACTGTATGTCCCAATTTTGGATTCAGAACAAGTGTTACTATAATTATATAAAACACAAAATTACATATTTGTTAAAAATATGTTGAACACTTATGCATATTTGGCATTTAATATGGATTACAGAGTAATGTCCTGGTCCATAGGAATTATAACATAGTCTGTCTCAAAGTTACATATCATAGCCCAATATCAAAGATGCTTAAATCTCACTCTTACCAAAGTAGTAAAGGAGCACCATGGTACTTCATAACACAGCAGCAAAAGTAAGAACTTGCTGTTGTAGTCAGGGGTTGTGAGAACAATTACACTCAGGACACAGAATTTATATTATTTTATGATGGTCACCCAGAGTTGAAGACAAAAAGTGCAGGAAATCTGTCCACAACACTAAAACCCAGAATATTCAGCCAAGGGCCTAGATCCCACAGCAATGTCCTGCATGAGTCCAGCTGAAGACCTGGAGCCCATGACAATGCCTCCCACGAGTCCAACTGGAGGCCTAGAGCCCACGAGGACTCACGCCAGTCTGGGAAGGCTGGGAAGGCCCAAAGGTCAGCGGTGGAAGCCAGAAAGTCTATGCCAGCAGGGTGAAGGAGCTGTGCTGGTAGGTTGAGGTTCTACACTGGAGCCAAGAAGTGACACTCAAAATAAGAACCAGGGCTGCCCTGAAAAGTACCACAGCCATCCTCAGGGACACAGAGGCCCGAGCTCCTCCAACAATGCGAACAGTCAAGTACATACCAGAAAGCCAGCATGACAAGCTTCTCCCAGAGATTAAACAGCACACATCTTACCCTCTGGAACCGGGAAGTGATGCTCAACATATGGAACAGAGCTCCCCCAAAGTGAACCACAGCCACCCTCACCAACAAGGTCCCGAGCTCTTTCAATGATAATGGATGAATTCATATCAGGCAAGCCAGCCATGACGAGCTCCTCCAGGAGAACCAATGGCTCGAAACAGCAACACTGAGGAGAACCCACAACCCCGCTCTTCTCCACATCTCTAGGCTGGCAACTTACCTCAGGTGGGCCTTCTACATTCAGCACTGTATCGATTTAATTCAGCTGGTGTTAAGTTGACCACCAATTTTTAATCCATAATACTTGCCAAAGAAAAACACTAAGTGTGTGTGGAAGGTGCATGGAGTGGGTCTTTCCAGAACTGCACAACCCACGGGCCAACCTTCACTGCCATGCTCTCATCGTCACAAGCCTTATTTTCCTAAAAACATATGTCTTATTAAAATGATGAAAAAAATACTTCTCTTTTCAGCATGATTGGAAAGAAATCCCTTAAATTCTAGATATTTGAAAAAAGGGGAGGGGCTACATGCCAAGGAGAAAAATACTCTCAATTTATTTTTATTAATTTTATTTTAAAGGGGGTAAAATTAGATGCAACAAAACAGAACAGAACGGGACATAAAAAAGCATAAATTTCAAAGCTAGACAACCAGAGATCTTCACTATCTGTCTTATTGTCTCTTGCTTTCTTCCAAATGGTGTCCATATCTTTGCATACAGGGAGCTCATACTAAATAACATAGCCAATCTTTTCACAAGATGTGAGGGGGGGGGCACAGGATGGGGGACAGGACAACATGAGATGTTTGATTCCAAGCCCACGCGCCAGAGAGGGGAGGAGTTCCTTGTTCTCCCAGCACCCCGAGTCAACCACACGGTGCAGGTCCCAAGGCACCAGGGTCTCTCTCGGCAGGCTGGTTGCTGGTTTGCTCAGTGCCCTAAGTTCCAACATGGCACCGATCTCAGGAAACACTGTTGCTTCTTGCTTCTTGCCCTGGGGTGACCGAGGCTTGCCAGACCACAGCCATTTACCAGGGCAGCGGGCTGGTTGCTGGTTTGCTCAGTGCCCTAAGTTCCAACATCAATACTCTCAATTTAGAAAAAAAAAAAAACTTTATGCTATAGTAATAGCTAGTATTCATTCAAAGTTTACAATGTGCCAAGTCTTGTAGTAAGCTCTTTATATTCAGAATCTGGGCCAGTTCCCTAGCAACCCAAAGAATTAAGAATTAAATTTCATATTTGAATTGCAGAAACTTGGCTGGGCATGGTGGCACGTGCTTGTAACACCAGCATTGCGAGGCTGAAGCAAGAAGATCACTGTGAGTTAAGGCCAGCCTGGGCTACAAAATGCGTTCAAGGCCAGCCTGAATTGCATAGTGAAACTCTTATCTCAAAAAGATAAACAAGTAAATTAAAATCCAGGAACTCAGGTATTACAAGATTGAGTAATATGCCCAAGGTCACCCAACTAGGAAAATACATATCCAAGAATCAAACCAAAGTCTGCCTGACCTTAGGACTGACTTATATCTATAATACAAAATACAAATCTGTAATACAAAACCAGGTTTCTTTATTAAGAAGTAGAACTTTCTAAACAATTGTATGATATATTTACAAGATTTAGAACACACTAAAATTTTTCACTTTTTACAAACATGACCAAAGGAAACATAATTCACAATTTTTTTAAATTATGAAGGCATATTTATTGAGATTGGAAAATAGTAATCATTTTGTTTTACTTTTTTATACTGGTGATCGAACTCATGACCTCGTGCTTGCCAGGCAGGCATGTATGCCGCCGAGCTAAATCCTCAGCATAATTCACAATTTTTTACATAAATAAATACATAATACTGCATGGATGGAAAACTTACCTTGCTTCATGTATACTTGAAACATGTTGAAACTTGACTCTAATCCTATGCAATTTTGTAGCCCACAAATGGACTGTACTAGGCATTGTATCTTCTTAGAGAAATCGGGTGATTGCCTGCTGGCCCAAAAGCAAACAAAACCACTTTACTTAATTGAGAAAATACTGCTAGTTAAGAAAAAGATGAAACAACAAATGTAATTCAGTCTTAGCTGTTGTATTTCTTAAATAGAATATAATCCAAGTGTCAAGGGAAAATATTGGGAAAACCTGAATTATTTTCAAATTCCCTTTCCCTCTCATATTTAGCAGTTTTACTCTCCCTTGCCATTGGCAAAACAATTGGTTTGTTTGGAGGTTAGATGGTTTGGAGGTTAGATGGAGGTCTTGTTTGTTTGGAGGTTAGATGGCCGCTTTTTGGCGGTATATATGAAATGTGAGGGTAGGAAGATGGAGAGATTATGTAGAAAAGTTCTCGTTACAGCCTTCCTTCACTGCACATCTGTTTGCTCATCATTAAGTATGTATTTTAAGCACTGCCTTTGTGTGAGGTAGTGTACGACAGGTAGAGAACCAGAAATCAATATAGTATCCCTACCATCCAGTAAAAAACACAAGGAACCAACTGTAGTAGAGCTGAACTTGGCCCCAAAGGAGTGTCAGTCGCAATGAGAGCTCATAGTTGACTTTGCCTAGGCAAGACAAGACATTGGGGTCTCGGGGTACATTGGGATTCACCAGGCAAAGGAGGGAGCAAATGGTATTCCAGAAGACAGAACAGCATGCCCAGGGAAACTACAAGTACTCTGCATGACCATAGCAGGATTCAATGCTGGAAGGTCAAAAAGCCAAAATGACGCAGGAATTCTGTTTACATTATCACAGTTGTCTTCTCACAGAATTACATGCCATATCTTATTCATCAGTGTAGCTCTAATGGAGTGTGTACCACGTGGTAGGTCCTCAGTGGTAAATTAACAATCCAATGATGTTTTCAAATGAAGTGTTGTCTATCATAATCAGTTGTAAAACTAGGTCAACTTTTATTAAGTCCTGGTCTGTTATTTAAAAAAAAAAATCTAATTGATATACTGCCCTCTCGTGGTTCTAAATAACCTTTTTATTTTTATCAGTGGTTATTTAACCTTTCATTCTTTCTGAGTTAGGATCTCACTAAGCGGCCTAAGAGTAGCTAGAATTACAGACGTGTGATTCACTTGTTTTTAATAACAAATTTTCCCCCAAGAAATATATTTTTACTGTTCTATTTTATTTTATTAAAGCAATGCTGTTAACAAGCAAGCAGGGTTTTTTTTTTATTATTTTAAAGGGAATAAAACAAAACAATAAAACAGAACCAAACAGAATACTGGCTTTCGAAAACAAGACAGAAAGAAAATTCCCCTTAGTTGCCATATCGCATATTGTTATCCTCTAAATAGATGCTCAGACTGTCAGTTTTAGACCTCAAAGTCAAATACAATATAAGCATTAAATTGTTTTTGTAGCTAATTGCTATCAACTCAGCCTGTGTTTCTCCAAATCAGCCAGTTGCTTACTTGGAGGGGAAGAGGCAGTGGTTGGCTTTTCTTGTCTCCCAGCCTGCACGCCTGGCTCACGAGGAGGAGTTGGCTTCTTGGTTCTCCTCCCGGCCTGCATGGCTGCCTCTGGCTCACAGGAAGAGGTTGGCTTCTTGGTTCTCCTCCCAGCCCACAACTGCTGTAGGCTCACAGGAAGGGGCTGGCTTCTTGGTTCTCCTCCCAGTCCACCAGCAATCAGATATCTTTAGGCAAAAATAGACTGCCTCCCAGCTTGACAATCACTGACCTCTGAACAAACCTGTGTATTTTGATACATTGTTATAACTGTGTCCTGAAGACTGTGGCTCATGATTAAAGTCATCCTGAAAGAAGATCTGATCTAACTTTTCCCAAATACTAAATTGGGCCCTCTGTGCTCTCTCTTGCATAGCGGTCTCTCATGCTATGGAGTGTGCTTATACTCATACTTTTACTTGGCCTAAATATGTTCTGCCACACTTGTTTCTTTTCTTGCCTCTAATAAATGTAAAACCTTTCTGCTGACAAAAATAGTAAATTGGTGAAGTATACAAATACAAATAATAAAAATAATATTAATAAAATCCCCCATATACAGTACTAGTACTGTGATACATGACAAGTATGTTACTTTTTCTAATTTATGTACATTTCACATGTATTCACATGTATTATATCAAACTTGTCTCAACTACCAGCCTCTGTTTACTTTTATTCTTCAGGATTAAAGACTGAGTTTCCCTAAGGAATTTCCTTTTGTTTCTTTAAAAAGAATTAAAATATGTAATAAAGCTTATTCTGATAATAGGGAAAAAATAATAAAACCATGATAATAGGAAAATTGTTAAATTAGAGAACATTTATATAAAATATTGAACCATTAAAATCATGTTTTTAAGAATATTCAAGTTTGAAAAACAGCAGTGATTCGTTAGTAAATAGAAAAGATAGCCACAGAAATATACTTAAATTATCCCAAATATTCATAAAAATAAACATTGAAAAAAAGCCAGGACATTAATGCAGCAAAATATCAGTACTACTAGTTTCTTGTAGTAGGATTAAAGGTAATTTAAATTTTTCTGCATTTTCACACTCTCTACATTATGTACCTTTTCTGAAAAAATTTTAAAAAATTTAGAGCAAATGAGATTGTCTCCTTTGATAAAATGTATACATGAAAAAAGAAAGAATCTTCCTCACAATTTGCCTTCCCACATTTCTTATGAAGCTCAGTTATAGAACCTGTAAAAGATTTTCCATTATGGAAGACAAGTTTGCAAATCACAAAAGCATCTCCCAGGGTATTCCTTATCCATAGATAGTCTCAGAAGACATCCTACAGAATCAGAATGTGTGTAAATAAGCATAAATTTATTTTATTCCTTCCTACATATGACTCAACAAACTATCTGAGAACTTACCCTGCGAACTCTTACATCAGTCAGACTTGAACCACTGGCTGGTACTTTTGAAAAAGTATAAAAGCACTACTAGATTATTGCTGTATGGAATTAACTAGATACACAAAAATATTTTAGAAAATTGCCCCCTTTATCATTATTTTCTAAAACTTAGATTATGACTTGAACAATATAATAACATAGCTAAAATATTCTTTAAAATATCTTTTCTATGTTTAATATTTTTTGTTTATGCAAAAATTCTATCCCTGTAGAGATTTTTACTATTCCTAAATATAAGCAGAATTTTCTGAACAGTTACAGATACGTAAACATTCCAAGTAACAAACTTTCCAAGAATTTTAACAAAAATTCTAAATGGCCCTGAAGCAAGGCCAGCAGATTGCTATAGCTGCTGGTTTCAAACAGGAGCCTAAAGAGAATTCTTTCTGTGGTCTATTGGCCATTTCAGAACTTTGGAAATGAAATGGTCAATTCATCAGAAAGAAATAGCAGGTGAATGTGGCAGACTTTCAGAGGCCTGCAGGAGAGAGACCCTGGTGCCTCGGGACCTGCACCATGCAGTTGACTCAGGGTGCCCTGAGAATAAGGAGAATAAGGAGCCCCTTCCCCCTCTGGGGGGTGGCTGTGAGTGTGGCAGACTTTTGGCAGCCTGAAGGAGAGAGACCCTGGCGCCTCGGGACCTGCACCATGCGGTTTACTCGGAGTGCCAGGAGAAAAGGAACTCCTCCCCTCTCTGGGGGGTGGCTGTGAGCCTGAAGGCGCGAATCAAACATCTCATGTGGTCCTGTCCCCTCTCCCATGTCCCCCCCCTTAGCAAGTGGGAGCCAGTTAACTACACTTTGTGAAAAGATTGGCTATGTTATTTAGTATGAGCTCCCTGTATGCAAAGATATGGACAACCATTTGGAAGAACACAAGAGACAATATGACAGGTAGTGAAGATCTCTGGTTGTCTAGCTTTGAAATTTATGCTTTCTTATGTTCCATTCTGTTCTGTTTTGTTGTGTTTAATTTTACCCCCTTTTAAAATAAAATTTAAAAAAAAGAATTTTAAATAAAAATGCTACATATCATCTATTCCAATCCAAACTCCTCATATTAAAGATGAAATCCTGAGCCAAACATGGGATCACACACCTGTAATTTCAGCACTCAGAAGGTTGAGACAGGAGGATTGCCATGCATCTGAGGCCCATCTGGGCTACATAGTGAGTTCAAGATGAGGAATGTATAGCAAGCTCTTGTTTCAAAAATCAATTAATTGGCTGAAAGTGTGGCAGACTTTCAGTGGCCTGAAGGAGAGAGACCCTGGCACTTGGGACCTGCACTGTGTGGTTGACTCGGGGTGCCAGGAGAACAAGGAGCTCCTCCCCTCTCTGGGGGGTGGATGTGAGGCACGAGCTGAGAATCGAACAGCTCATGGCATCCTGTCCCCTGTCCTGTGTCCCTCCCTCCCTTAGCAAGTGGGAGCCAGTAAACTACACATCTTGTGAAAAGATTGATATGTTATTTAGTATGAGCTCCCCATATGCAAAGATATGGGCAACCATTTGGAAGAGAACGTGAGACAATACGACAGGTAGTGAAGATCTCGGGTTGTCTAGCTTTGAAATTTATGCTTTCTTATGTCCCATTCTGTTCTGTTTTGTTGTGTTTAATTTTACTCCCCTTAAAATAAAATTTTAAATATATATAATATATATTAATATATATTATAATATATAAATATATATAAATATAATATATATTATATATATATAAAATTTATATATTATATATAAATATATATATAAAGAGAGGGGAAAAGAAAGTGCTCTAAAGCATATAACTGCATGTATGTTTAAGTGTGTAAGATAGATGACCACATTACTGTTTTTGTTAGATTGTTAGATTGTTGAGCAGAACTGTTAACAGTCTTACTGTTTGAATGTCTGTTTTGTATGCTTTAATTTTGTAACTTGAACAACTATTTCCAAGGATGACAGTATGTAACTTATCAAGCGGCGGATTTCTTAGTGTTTCTGTTTTTGTTTTTGTTTTGTTGTTGTTCTTTTATTTTTTGCCTTTGGAATTCTGTACCCTTTTTCTGTTTTTTTTGGTTGTTTTCTTTGTTTTTCTCTTTAAATAAAATTTTTAAAAAATCAATTAATTAAAAATGTAAGTGCTTTTTAAGTGTCATTGGTTAAAGCATTAAAATTTATGAATCCAGCGTTTGTGAAAATAGAGCTAATGTTTTGTCTTTTTGGTTTCTACAGTACAGAAAAAAAGAAAAAGTGAGAGATTTATAAGTTGCTGAATTTACTGGAAATCAGTTTCAAGCTGTATGATTTACTTGTGTATATATTCAGTACAACTTGAGAACTTTTTAAATCTCTATGCTTGGGGCTCGGAGTTCCAAAGCATCAAATACAGTCCCGATAATCCAGAAATTAACAATCTATGACATCATCATTTGAAGATAGGTATTATACAGTTTATTGAAAAGATACGCAGAAAATTTCAAAAACAAAACAAAGATAAATCTTAACTACAAGTCTCAGCCATTCAAGGAAACAGGGGTTGGCAAGATCACTGCATCTCACAGGAATAAAGGAAATTTGAGCATAGATTACCAGGACAAAGATGTTGCATCTTTTCTTTTAACTTTCACCTTTACTAGTCCATGTTTGCAGTCCATAATGATTACATTCCTCCTGGGAAGCTGGTGCATGTACACAGTTAATCTTCATTCTTTTTTGACCCCCTTCCCCTCCTCTCTCATACCCTTTCCTGCATCTTTTGGTCCCTTTCTCCTATGCAAAAGACCTGCCCCCCCATTTCCTATTCTCTCTTATTTTGCTCTTTCTTTATGTTTTAATTATGATTTATGTCACAACATTAAGGACTCAAGGTTCATCCATTTTTCTACAAATGACTTGTTTGCCCCACTTTATGGATAGTGGCACTGCATTGTGTATAATACCACATTCTTTTTCCATCCATCTATTGGTCATTTGAGCTACTTTCATGATTTACTAAGAATTGCACTGCTAGGCCCTCAAGGACCACCATGCATCCTCTGAGCACATCCACCCCCAGTGTCAAGGGTCCAGGGAAATCGAATGAATAACCAGAAGTTTGTCTGGTGATTCTGTACACTAGAGAAGCAAAACCAGACCTAGCTTCTAGGCCACTAACACAGCACTGTTCATGGGAGCCAAGAGCCTGCAGGGGAGTTAGGACACGCGAGGTGAGTCACAGCGCCCCAAGTCAGGCTCAGAGAGAGTTGGAAACCTGCGCTCCCAGCTATTGAGTTTCTAGCGAGCTCCCGGAGACAGTGGACTGAGCGCTGGAGGTTCCACTGGCTCAGTGCACCACGTCCAGTGGCCTTCTTTCAATTCAGGAGGTAGAGACTGCGCAGGGGGCTGTCAGCATGGTTGGGCTGGCCTGGGGAGAGCTTAAGACCAGCATTCCCAGCGGTTGAGTTCATATCCAGCCCCCTAGAACACGGGACTGAGCCCCAGAGGTTCTGCCAGCAGCCCCAGTTCACCATGCCCAGCTTCTGCCTTTCAATTTAAGGAGGCAAGAACCTGGGGGGGAGCCCGGACTGCTCCAGGAGCTGAGGGTGCAGGAGGGGATTCACCACATACCCAGAGGAAGCTTTGGAACATGGCTCAAAGCAAAGAAATATGGGAAAATGACAAAAGGAAAGACCAAAAAGCAATCTCAAATCTCCAGCCCATCCCAAGAAGCCTAGGAGCCATGTACATAGAAGAAAATAGAAGCCATACACCTGAAATGACTGAAATGATATCAATTGAAATAAAGAAGCAACTAGGGGAAGCTATGGAGAAATTCAAATCAGAAATAATTGCCCAGGTAAAAGAAGAAATGATAAAAGTAGTGAAAGAATTAGTGAACACATCTAGTGAAGACAGAGCTAAAAAATTAGAGGAACAAAGCAAACAGATAGAATCCCTGAATGAACACTATAAAAAACAAACAGAATACATAAAGCAGATTCAAAGAGATATACAGGAAATCAAAAATTCTACTGAAAACTGCCAAAAGCACCTCAATGAAAGTGAAGATAGAATTTCAGACCTCAAAGATAAGATCGCAGCTAGTGAACAGGAAAGGAAAGATCTTCTAAAAATAACAAAGAATCAGGAAATAACAATTCAACAGCTGCAAGATGATGCAAAGAAAAATAACATAAGATTAATAGGAATAAATGAAAAAGAAGGGGACAGCCAAAATGATAGCAAGAGGATATTTACAAAATTAATAGCTGAAAACTTCCCAAACATGAGAATGGAAACTGACATATGGATTAGTGAAGCATATAGAACTCCAAATAGCCATAACAAAAATAAAACTACACCCAGACACATAATAATCACCATCCCAGAATTCCGCCATAAGAACAGAATATTAAAAGCTGTTAGAGAGAGAAGACAGATCACCTATAAAGGAAAACCTATCAGAATCACAGCAGACTTCTCAACACAAACAATGAAGTCAAGAAGAGCACAGAGTGAAGTATTTCAGATCCTAAAGGAAAATCACTTCCAACCCAGACTGATATACCCGGCAAAACTGTCCTTCAAAATGGATGGAGAAATAAGATACTTCCATGACAAAGAACAGCTGAAAAATTTCATGACCACAAAACCAACCCTACAAGGAATACTGAAAGATATTCTAGATACACATAGGATAAAGCCACCGAGCAAGGTAGACAGTTAAGGAAAGCTAGAGATACAACAGCAGAAAGATAACATGTCAACAATAATCCAATATATAACAGTTATAACCATTAATGTAAATGGCCTCAACTCACCAATCAAAAGAAATAGACTGGCAGAATGGATCAAGAAACAACATCCAACCATATGCTGTCTACAAGAAACCCATCTTACCCAAAAGGAAACCCATAGACTGAAAGTCAATGGATGGAAAACAATACTTTATGCAACAGGAAACCAAAAAAAAGTGGGGGTAGCTATTCTGTTTACAGACACTGTGAACTTCAAACCAAGAATGATCCAAAGAGACAAAGAAGGTCACTACATACTAGTTAGGGGTAAACTTCAAGAGGAAAAGATAACAATCTTAAATATATGTACACCAAATTCCAGAGCACCCAGCTATACAAAGCAAATATTAACAGAAATGAAAAATCAAATAAGCAATAACACAATTATAACAGGAGACCTTAACACACCATTGACACAAAGGGACAGATCAACCAGACAGAAAATCAGCAAAGAAATAACAGAACTGAATCACACCTGTGAACAAAGGGACTTGATAGACATATACAGAGTGTTACATCCAACAATATCAGAATATACCTTCTTCTCAGCAGTACATGGGACAGTCTCTAAAATAGACCATATACTAGCCCACAGAACATATTTAAGTAAATGCAAAAGAATTGAAATTATCCCATGCATATTATTGGATCATAGTGCCATGAAACTAGAAATTAACGATAAAAGCAACTGCAAAAACCTCACAAACACATGGAAGCTGAATAATACACTCTTGAGCAATCAGTGGGTCACAGAGGAAATTAAAGAAGAAATTAAACAATATCTATAAGCAAACAGAAATACAAACACAACTTAACAGATTTTGTGGGATGCAATGAAAGCAGTTCTCAAAGGAAAATTTATTGCACTGAGTACCCACATCAGGAAAACAGAACGAACACAAATAAACAACCTGATGCTACAACTCAAATATCTAGAAAAAGAAGAGCAATCCAAGCCCAAAGACAAAAAAAGGGAGGAAATTATAAAGATCAGAGCAGAAATTAATGTAATAGAGACTAAAAAAACAATACAAAGAATCCTTGAATCAAAGAGTTGGTTCTTTGAAAGAATAAAATTGATAATCCCCTAACCAACCTTATTTAAAAAAGGAAAGAAAAAACTCAAATTCATGCAATAAGGAATGAAAAAGGTGAAATTACTACAGACTCAGTGGAAATACAGAAGATCATCAACACCTATTTCAAAAACCTCTACTCTCATAGGTTCGATAACACAGAAGAAATAGATTCCTAGATACATATGAACTACCAAAGCTGGGTCAGGAAGATGTAAAACTGCTGAATAACTCAATTGCTATTAATTAAATTGAAAATGTAATTAAGTCCTTGCCAACAAAGAAGAGCCCAGGCCCAGATGCATTCATTGTGAAATTCTACAAGAAATACAAAGAAGACTTAATTCCAACACTCCTCAAACTCTTCAATGAAATTGAAAGGGAAGCAATTCTTCTTAAGTCATTCCTGGAAGCAAATATCACTCTAGTACCAAAACCTGAGAAAGACCCAACTAAAAAAGAGAACTTTAGGCCAATCTCTCTAATGAACATAGATGCAAAAATTCTCAATAAAATATTGGCAAACAGGATGCAGCAAATCATCAAGAAGATTATACACCACAACCAAGAGGGAGTCATACCAAGAATGCAGGGATGGTTCAACATACGTAAATCAATAAATGTAATCCACCATATCAATAGAGCCAAAAGGAAGAACCACATGATTATCTCTATAGATGCAGAAAAAGCTTTTGATAAGGTCCAACACTCATTCATGATAAGAACCTTACAGAGAATTGGAATAGATGGTCTTTACCTCAATATGATAAAGGCCATCTATGACAAACCAACAGCCAGCATCATATTAAATGGTCAAAAACTGAAAGCCTTTACCTTAAAATCAGGCACAAGACAAGGATGTCCCTTATCACCATTCCTATTCAACATGGTACTAGAAATACTAGCCAGAGCAATTAGACAAGAGAGAGAAATAAAAGGAGTAAAGATAGGAAAAAAGGAAGTTAAATTATCATTATTTGCAGATGACATGATACCTTACATAGAAGACTCCCAAAACTCCATTGAAAAACTCCTAGATATAATAAAGACATTCAGCAATGCTTATGTTGTTCTGTTCTGATCTGCTTTGTTCTGCCCTCTTTTGTTTTATTCTCTTTAAAATTAAAAAAAGAATTGCACTGCTATCAATATGCATCTGTGTAATATATAATATGATCCACTCACTTGCTGCCCTGTCAAACATCCCATCCCCCCACCCTGTTAGCAGTGGGAGCCAGAGATCTGAGCATCTCTTGGAAGTTTGACCATATGCAGTATAGCAAATAAAGGAAGGGAATCCTTCTATCCTTCTATCATCTCTTTGAAGGCAAATATTGTTATCACTGTTTTGCTTTGTTCTGATTAATGTTATTGCTCTATTCAATATTCTGTTTTAATAAGTTCTGTAATGTCCTGTATTTCCTTTGATTTTGCTCTACCTGAATGAAAGAACAACTATTATGAAGACAATGAGATATACTATGGTACCCATTACTGTTATCCGGGTAACCTGCTGTGAAGTTCTGTACCAATTTCACTACACTATCTCAATTGGCTTTGTTCCATCTTGTTCTGTTGTGTTTTACTACCTTCAAAATAATAAAAAAAATTAAAAATAAATAAAATAAAAAGGAAATAACAGCAAAACAGATCAGTAAGGTACTGAGCAAGCTGAAACATAATATAACTTAAAAATGGACTTAAAAATCAAAAGGAGGAAAATAAAATGCTCTAAAGGATATAACTGTATATATGTTTAAATGTGTAGGATTGATAACCATATTACTAAGTTTTTGTTGGATCATTGAACAGAACTGTTTGCAGCCTCACTGTTTGAATGTCCACTTTGTATGCTTTAATTTTGTAACTTGAACAACTATTTCTAAGAGGACAATATGTAATTTATCATCTAATGATTTCTTACTGTTTTTTTTTGAAGTTCTGTATTATTTCTAACCTTTTTTCTGTTTTGCTTTTCTTCTCTTTAAATTAAATTAAAATTAAATTAAATTAAAATAAAAAGATATCATATATATGATATCTTTTTATTTTAAAGAGGAAATAAGCAAGGAAAATAAAACAATAAAATCAATTAAAATAAACCAGAAAAAGTGATACAGGACTTCCAAATCTTATGAAATCAACAATAGTTAGCACAATTCCTTTGTTGTCTTCAAAATAGCTGCAGATACCTCCTTCGGACATAATTAAAAATCGAACAGAACAGAATAGAATAGAAACAATAAAAACAAAATATGAATGCAATAAAAGACTTCAAAACAAGCCAGTAGTAAATACATAATGGCATCCATCACTTGACTTGCTATCTTTTAAATAGCTGCCCGTGCCATCAGAGTTACCATAAACAAAACAAAAGAAAATAACCACCCCCTCCCAAAAAAAAACCTGATGAAAATGATAGGTTTCTGGGCAGGATCTCCTCCCATGGGACATGGTTCGCTCCCTCTGCACTCCGCAAATGGTGCTGACTCAAGGATAGAGGCTCGGGTCTGGCTCACCCCAGGCTGGTAGTGGCCCGCAAATGGCACTGGTATCTGGGTGGGGCAATATGATACCTTTAACTCTTTCAGGAAGATACCTAGAAAGGACTCAAATGGAATCTGTAGATCTAGTTTTAAGAATCTCCATACTGATTTCCATGATTATACAAGTTTCATTACCAACAATGTAGAAGGGTTCCTCCCACACACACACATACTCATTAGCATTTGTCATTATTGCTTTTTTTTTTAAAACATGGTCTTGGTAAGTAGTTCAGGATGGCCTTGAACTTACTACATAGTCCAGGCTGGTCTGTCTTGGAACAGTCCTTCTGCCGGAGCCTCCCCAGTTCCAGGGATGGGCCACCATGCCCACTTTTATTTGATTTCATAATGATACTCAGTTTTTCTGGAGTAAGATGGAATCTCAGTTTTCATTTGCATTTTTCCAATGACCAGAGATGCTGAACATGTCTTTTCATGTATTTATTGATCATTTATATTTTTTCTACTGAGACATGAATATTCATTTTAGTTGCCCATTTTTAATTGGGTCTTTTATTTTTGGAGAGTCTATTGTTTTTTAGTTCTTTATTTATTCTAAATGTTAGTCCTTTGTCCAAGAATAGCTGATAAGTTTTTTCCCATTCTGTAGATTGCCTTTTCACTCTGTTGGTTGTCTCCTTTAGTATGCAGCAGCTATTTAATTTTATATAATTTCATTTGTTGACTCTTAATGTTGTTTCTTGTGCTTTGGGGTTCTGTACAGAAAGTCCTTGCCTATTTCTAGATCTTCAAGATTTTTGCCTATTTTTTTCTTCCAGTAGATTAAGTGATTTTGTCTTGACATTCAGATCTTTAACCTATTTTGATTGTAGTTTAGTTCATGGTGAGTTGGGGGCATCTACACTGTCTTCTGCATGTGTGTAGTGAGTTTTCCTAACACCATTTGCTAAAGAGGCTGTTTCTCTAGCATTTTTGGTCCCTTTGATAAAGAATGTGTCTGGGTTGTTTCTGTGTCCTCTTAACTATTCCATTAAGCCAAATGTCTGTTACTGTGCCAATACCATGCTGTTTTTATCCTTGTAACTTTATAACATAATCTGTTGCCCAGAATTTCTTTTGTTACTCTGAGTCTCTTCTTATTCCATATGAATCTTAGATTGTTTTCTCTAGTTCTCTAAAGAATGCTGTTGGTTTTCGAATTGGCATGGCATTAAATCTATAACTCAGTTTTGGAAGTATGGGCATTTTGACAATATTCATTCTGCCTATCTAGCAACAGGGGATGTCTTTCCATTTTCTGATGTCCTCTTCAATCTCTTTTCAGATTACTATAGTTTTCATTGTAGAGGTCTTTTAATTCCTTGGTTAGGAAATTAATTTCTAAATATTTAATTTTTCTTGATGACATTATGAATGGTATTACTTTCCTAATTCTTTCTTGGTAGATTCATTATTGGTGTAGAGGAATATTATTGATTTTTATGTCTTGATTTTGTGTCTTTATATTGTTGAATTTAGTTATTAATTCTGGGAGTTTTGTATGGAATTTTTGGATGTTCTATGTAAAGGGTCATGTCATCTGCAAATGATAATGTGACTTCTTCCTTTCTTATACATATCCCTTTTATTTCTTTCTCTCATCTAATTGCTCTGGCTGATGTTTCAAGGACTATATTGAGTAGGCATGATAATAGTGAACATCCTTATCTTGCTGTGGATTTTAGAGGAAAATCTTTTAATTTTTTTCCACTCTATATGATACTGGCCATTTGGTTTGTCATAATTTGCTTTTATCAGATTGAAATAAGATCCATTTACACCTATTTTCTTCACAATTTTTATAATGAATGGATGTTGGATTTTGTCAAAGGTTTTTTCTGCATCTATGGAGATCATCGTATGATTTTTGTTCTTGCTTATGTGGCATATTACATTTATTTATTTGCCTATGTTCAACTATCCTTGCATTGCTGGAATGAAGCCTATCTGACCATGATCTTTTTGATGATTTGCATCTTATTTGCAATTATCTATGCTCATTAAAGAAATTGGCCTATGGTTGTCTTTTTATGTTGGGTCCATGCCTGGTTTTGGAATCAGTGTAATGCAAGCTTATGAGAATAACTCTGAGAGTACTCCTTCCCTTTCAATTTCATTAAAGAGTCTGAAGAGTATTAGTGTTAGAGCTTCCCTTAAGTTCTGGTAGAATTCAGAGGTGAATTCATCTGACCTTGGGCTCCTCTTAGTTGGTAGTATTTGTTTTGTTTTTACTATTGCCTCAGTGGATTTTACTGTGGATTTTGGTGTTGTCTGTTGTGATTTCACCTTTCTTATTTCTAATTGCATTAACATGAGTCTTTTCTCTCTCTCTCTCTTTTTTTTTTTTTTTTTTGGTAAGACTGGCTAAATGTTTGTCTTTTTTTATTCTTTTGAAGAACCATCTCTTCAACGTATCGAATTTTGTTATTTTTTAGTCCTAATTTCAACAATTTCTGTTCTGATCTTTATCATTTGTTTTCTTGTACTAGCTTTAAAATTGGACAGTTTTTATTTTTGGGGAACCAATATAATTTTAAAGGCTGGTAAAGAAGCTATTATACCAAAGTGTGATAAATATTACAGTAAGAATATTTATAATGAAATAATGTGGAACACCTGAACATCTAGTCCAGACTACATCTATGAAGGTAGACTTCTTAGAAAATGTGATTCCGGGACTGGGGATTTAGCACAGTGGCATAAGTGCCTGCCTTGCAAACACGCAGTCCAGAGTTTTTGATACCTGGTACCGATTAAAAAGGGGGAGGGATTCCTAAACAGAAATCCAAAGGATGTGTTAGATGAAAGAGGAAAGGGTAATTTCAGGCATTAAAAAGAACATGTGTGAAGTTCAGCATGCTTTATCCCTACTTTAGAAATGTTCACGTCACAAAGTACAAAGAAGAGCTTCCAGGCAGAAAGAACATTTGAAAACACATTTTTTAAATTTCTGCTTTCCCCTAAAGCCCCCTTAAATTACAAATGAAGTTAAAAAATGAACTTGATGACAAAGAGAATGGGAGAAAGGACAGCACCAAAACTTTGAAAGTTAAAAAGCAGATGATCAGGTAAGCATCAAACAATCAGTCTCTCTAAGACTGGAATCCAGAGACCAGAAAATGACAACTTAGGGAAGAAAAAGAAGAAAGAGAAGTAGATCCCCAGGAAGCAAGAAGGATCTGACAGGTCAGTGCCACGTGCAGGCTGCAGAGAGAAGAACCACACGCCAGCCCTTTCCTGTGAGTTGGTGACATTCATGGATTGCAAGAGTGGGGAGAACAAGAAGCCAACAAGAAGCCAAGCCCTTCCTGTGAGTTGGTACCATGCAAGGGCCACCGGGAAAAAAACCAGATGCCAGCTCTTTCCTGTTAGTTGGCACCGTTGGTGGACTGTGGGAGAGAACAAGAAGCCAACAAGAGGCCAAGCCCTTCCTGTGAGTTGGCACCATGCACCAGCCACTGGGAGGAGAATCAGATGCAAGTTCCTTCTAGTGTGTGGGCTGAGGGACAAAAAGAGCCAACGTCCCCTCATACCCTGTAAGCAACTGATTGATCTGGGGAAACTCTGACTAAAAAGATAACTATTGAAGTAAAATACAACTTAATGCTTGTATTGTTTAGTGTTTCACTGACTTTGCAGGCCTAAAGTGGGTAGTTTGATCATCTAATTAGAGAATAACAATATACAATACAGCATCTATGGGGGATCTCCTTCTGAAGGTAGTAACCATTGTTAACTTCTTCTTATCTTGTTTTGAAGACCTGTATCACTTTCATTGTTTTATTTGGTTGGGTTTTGTTCTGTTTGGTCTTGTTTGACTTTATTATATCTAATAGCATGGTCAGCTATTTCAAAGATAACAAGATATATTATTGTACATTTTGGACTTACAATTATCTTGTTTGGAATTCCTGTATTGCATTAATTGTTTTGTTTTTAGTGGTTCTATTTGGTTCTGTTTTGCTTGATTTTACTATTTCTGAAGGTATGGGCAGCTATTTTGAAGACAACAAAAGGCATTATGGTAACCATTGTTGATTTCCTATTATCTTGTTTTGAAATCCTGGGTCGCACTGTTTTGTTTTGATTGGCTTTATTCTGTTTTCTTTTGCTTGGTTTTATTCTCTTTAAAATACAAATTACAAGGAGGACCAACCAAGAAATCAACCAGCCAGCCTTCCTGCACATTCCAGGGAGAGAAAAGACAGCACCTCCTTGAGACTACCCCTGAGAATCAAACACCACCTACCCTCCCACACACACCTCATTAGCAACTGGATGGTTCTGAGGACAGCCTGTGTTGATAGCAACTAAGGCACTTAAAGCAACTAAATGCTTGTATTGTTTGTTTGATTTTGCAGGCCTGGGTTCAGCAGTCTGAGCGCCTCTTGGGAGAATAACAGTAGGCAAATATAACAAATAGGGGGGATTTCCTTCTAATCTTGTCTTTGCAGTCCAATATTGTTTTTACTATTTTGCTTTGGTCTGATTGTTTCTTTACTCAATAATTCTGTTTTGACTGGGTTTTTTTCTCTTTTTTTTTTTGTTACTGGGGATTGAACTCATGACCTTAGGCTTGCCAGGCAAGTGATTATGCCACTGAGCCAAATCCCCAGCCCAGTGCTTTGTTTTTGGTTTGATTTTGCTGTACCTGATGGAATGGACAACTATTGTGAAGATAAGAAGATATGCTACGGTAGCTATTATTGTTTTCCCAGTATCCTGCTCTGAAGTTCCGTAACAATTTCACTGCATTGTCTTGATTGGCTTTGTTCTGTCTTGCTTTGTTGGATTTTACTGTATTTAAAATAAAATTTAAAAATAAATAAATAAGTAAATAAAATAAAAATTACACACAAAAAGCAATCTGACAGAAAAATTAACACTTACAGAGAAATTGAAGAGACAGAATACAACAGAGAGGGGAAGAGACAATCTGAACTTTCTCCTAAGCTCCCAGCTTGTGACTTGCAAGAAATGGAGACCAACTCAACAAAGTGAAAACTTTGAGGGCTTCAGGGAGAAATACTGTGGTGAATGGACCAGCAGGTACTATAAGCTGCAGAGAGAAACTATTCTGCTCCCATGTGACACCTTAGATAGTGAGTGACTCCAGTCAGACTGCCAGCCATATCCAAGAATAAGATGGTTGGTCATATATCACTCCAGTGAAGAACTGATTGTTCAAACTAGAGACTCAGAGTGCCCACAAGATGGCTTCATTCAGGGCTCCCAGTGTTACATTCCCATGGTGACTGGATGAGAGACAGCTATGGGAGATAGTCAGAGTCAGGGAGATGAAGGCAAGCTAGAAAGAGATCCCTGCGGGGTTTGAGCTAAAGGACACAGGATCCCCCCCCCAATAGCCAGAGGCCAGGCTCAGTCTGAGTGGAAAGTCATAGCATTGGCACTCTTGGCCTGACCCTCTGCCTGCTGGTACCTGCACCCAGCACAGATCTTGCGTCTGGCTGCTTTTCTTATCTTGTAGTGTGAGCAGGGACAAGTCTTGATTCAGACAGTGCTTCAGAATTGTAGATCCTGGAAGAAAAACCACACCTTCAAAATCAGAGGGATTTCTTGTTTTGTTGTGTGCTTTCTTTGTTCTTCTTTCTTTCTTCTTGTCTTCTTCACCAGTTTATAGGGGTTTAGAGAATTTCCCTTTGTTCTTCTTCCTTGTTTCTTATCTCTTTTTCTTCCTATTCTTTTCTTTATTTACTTTGTTTGATTTTTCTTCATTTAATTTTTTCTATTTGTACTCCCCGTATTTCTTTTTTTCTCCTTTTTCTTTTATCTTCTATTTCTTGTCAGTTTTTTTTTATCTTTACCTAACATCCTTTCTACCACTTCTCTCCTTTGCATATCATATACTTTAAAGTTTCAAATTTTTCCCCTTGCATTCCCTTATCCCCAAACCCTATATCTTTTAATAGCAAAACCATAAAGCTTTATTAATCTTTTGATAGTTAACTTTATAAAATTACTGTTGATCTAGGCATGGTGGTGAACATCTGTAATCCCAGCACTTGAGAGGCTGAGGCAGGAGGGTCACTATGAGTTGAAGGCCAGCCTGAGCTTCATAATCAAATTCAAGACCATCCTGCACTACATAGCAAAATCCTGCCTCAAAAAAAATTACTCTTGAACTCTCTTTTACCATTAGCAGAAATATAGCTGTTGCATTTAATACATATTAGCTGTAAGTAATACCTAGGTTGTCTTTATATTTACAACATAATTGTGGGCTTCTTCCTTAGTGTTAAGGGTGGTACCTAGTTGGTTTTTATGGTAACTTAATATCTAACTTGTCACGGACAATACTACTATAGCTGATTTGCTACAGAGTCTCATAATTGTTGTTATTCCTCTGTATTCTAACAATCAGATTACCTTTGTGACTTTTTTTTTTTTTTTTGGTACTAGGGACGAACTCACGACCTCACGCTTGCCAGGCAGGCGCTTAAGCCACTGAGCTAAATCCCCGGCCCTACCTTTGTGACATTAACAATATTAGATTACATTCCCAGAAAGCTCAGTGGTTAGCTGATTACAATGCATCCTACCCTCCCAAACTAACCACAGTGGCTGGATTTTGGGGTTGAGGCAAAAGACTATAGTTAGCCATGCCCAAAATACATCACTGAACAGAGACTAAAGTGATCTCTATACTAGCAAAAAAGACTACATTATAAGTGTCCACAAAACTCAGCACACCAAAAAAAATTTTTTGACACATGAGAAGACAAGCAACAAAATGCCTCCAAAATCTCCCAGCTTCCCAAAGCCCATGCCAACCCCTCAATGGGTAGAGTAGTCTAACTAGCTTACCCTAATTACTCAGAAGGATAACAGAGGAGGTTAGAAAACAGATCAAAGAAATAGTGGCATCACAAAAGATGTAACTAAATAGTTAATGGAAGCAATAACCAAATGACCCAGGAACTTTCAGAGGACACTGACAAAAAGCTAGATGAACTAAACAAAATGATACAAAACATGAATGGCTACTTTGGCAAATAATTACAGTCCATGAAAAAGTTTTAGTAAGAAATCCAGATGATTGAAAATTGCATTGAAAGCATAGGCACTATAAGAGACCAGTGTAAGGACAGAATTTCAGTACTAGAAGACAATGATACCCTCAAGAACAACTGCTCACACACCTTAAAATCAACCAGAGAACATGAAAAATAGATCCAACTGCTGCTAGACAATGCAAAGAAGACTAATCTAAGCATAATTGCAATGAGTGAAAAATCAGAAAACACAAATGGCACAAAAACCTGTTCACAGAAATAATGGCAGAAAACTTCTTAAATATAAGGCAAGAAATAAATATACAGATAAGACAGACATATCAAACCTCAAATAGCCACCACCAGAAGAAAATCTCACAGGGCCACATTATACTCAAAGTATCGGAAGTCCATTATAGGAACAAAAACCTTAAAAGCTGTTAGAGGAAGGCAATAAATCATACATAAAGGTAAACTAGTTAGAATTACAACAGACTTCTCAACACAAACCTTAAAAGCCAGGAGAGTTTAGAGTGAAATGTTATAAACCTTAGCAGATAACAACTTCCAACCCCAACTTATGCATCCTGCAAAATTTTCCTTCAAAACTGACAGAGAAATGAGCTATTTCCATGAAAAAAAACACATCAAGAAATTTATGAACACCAAAAGAACATTATGAAAAATTCCCAAGGATATCCTACAAAAAGCCAATGACTAAATCAAAAAAGAATGAATATATCTGGTGGGGTATAAAGAGCTAAATAAATGGAAAAAGTAAGAAAATCAGCAATAGAAAAAATAATACAATGACAGGAATGAGTCAGTTTCTCTCAGTAATAACTCTCAGTGTCACCAGTCTCAATTCCCCAGTCAAAAGATACAGGCTCACAGAATGGGTCAAGAAACAACCTAATAAGAGCCGCCATCCTGGAGGCTCCCTGCCAGTAACCAACTCAGGTTGAAGACAGTGGTCAGTCCCGCTCACCCTTGCACACTGCAGCCACCATTCTGGAGGCTCCCCGTGGGTAACCAGCTCAGGTCTGTAGACAGCAGGCCATTCCCACCCCCATGGGCACTCCAGCCATTGTGGAGACTCTCCACCACCAATAGCCAGCATAGGCAAGGAGAACCAGAGAGTCATGTTTTGGAGAAATTACAGCCAACATGGGGCCCCATTACCTGCATGTCTGGAAGAACCCAGGAATATGTCAAGACAAGAAGCAAAAGGCAATCCCTGCCCTCCAACCCAAGCAGAGCTGGTCCAGGAGATGTAAACACAGAAGAGATCATGAGTCACACACCTGAAGTTTCTAACATGATGGCAACTGAAGTAAAGAAACAACTTTATGAGGCTATAAAAGAAATTAGAACATAAATACTATCTCAGGTAAAAGAAGAAATAAAAAACAAAAGAATTGCTAAACACCTCTAAAGAAGACACAGGTTTAAAAAAAATGGAGGAACCTAGGCAAATGAGGGAAATCTTGAAAGAACAATACAAAAAAGATTCAGAGTACAAACAGATTCAAAGAGATATCCAGGAAATTAAAAACTCCACCAAAAGCTGGCAAAACTGCTTGAAAGAAACTGAAGGTAGACATTCAGACCTTGAAGACAGGTTTGCAGCTTGCGATCATGAAAGGAAAGATCTCTTAAACATAACAAGGGACCAGGAATAACAATTCAACAACTTCAAGACAAAGCAAAGCAAAATAACTTAAGAATAATAGGTGTCAACGAAAACGCAGGGGTCAACACAAATGACATTAAAATTCTATTTACAGAAGTAATATGAGAAAACGTCCCAAAAGTGGGAAAAGGACATAGTATATGGATAAGTGAGACATATAGCCCTCCAGCTAGTCATAACCAAAATAAATCTACACCCGTACATAATAATCAAGATTCCAGAAATTCAACATAAGATCAGAATATTAAAAGCTGTTAAAGAAAAGAAACAGATCACCTATAAAGGAAAACCCATCAGAATCACAACAGACTTCTCAACACAAAGCATCAAGTCAAGAAGAGCTTGGAGTGAAGTATTTCAAGTCCTGACATAAAACAGCTTCCAACCCAGATTGATGTACTTACAAAACTACCTTTCAAAATTAATGGAGAAACAAGGAGCTTCTATGACAAAAACAACTGAAGGAATTCACAACCACCAATTCAACCTACAAAGAGTACTGAAGAACATTCTAGAGAGAGATAAAAAAGACCATGGTTCCAGGAACAGTAGCAGAGGGGGATCACTGAGCATGGCAAACAGTGGAACGGAGGTAAAAGTAGGTAGCCAGTGGCAGGAAAACAGCACAGCAGAGATGAGGCAGAGAAGGTTGGCCATAACCATTAATGCAGACGGCCTCAATTCACCAATAAAAAGAAACACAGGCAGAGTGGATCAGGAGACAGGATCCATCAATATGCTTTATACAAGAAACACATTTAACCCAAAAGGGGTTTCATAGACTGAAAGACAAAGGAGAAAGAACAATGCTCTATGTGACAGGGAACCAGAAAGAAACAGGGGTAGCTTGCCCATCAGATGCAGAGTGGATAAGAAAGACATGGCACTGTTATACAACAGAAAGCTACTCAGCTATAAAGAGAGATAAATTGAGGCTCTTGTAGGTAAATGGATACAACTTGAGGTCATGCTCATGGGTGAAATGATTCAGAGTCACATGGGTGAACATCCTGTTGTCTCCCTGGTATAAAAAACTAAAGGAGTTACTGGAATCTAAAATGCACAACAAATGTTGTGAAATTGAAAGAAGAGGAAATGTCTAGAAAGGGAAGGCAGTGGCCATTGTTAATCTGCTACTGTGTTTTGAAACCCCAAATTGTTTAAATTGTTCTGATTAGTCTGTTTTTAATCTGCTTTGTTGTGTTTGATTTTATTATATTTGATGGCATGGACAGCTATTTCAAAGATAATAAAATATATTACAGTCATTATTATTGATTTCCTAGTATCTTGTTTTGAAGTCCTGTACTGCGTTCATTGTTTTGCTTTGATTGATTTTATTCTATTTTGTTTTGTTTGACTGCATTGTGTCTGATGATACATGCAGCTACTTTGAAGATAACAAGAAACATAATGGTAGCCACTGTTGTTTTCCTGTTATTTGGTTTTGAGGTCCTGTATTGTTTTCACTGTTTTGTTTTGATTGGTTTTATTCTGTTCTGCTTTCTTTGATTTTGTTGTGCCTGAAGGTATGGGCAACTCTTTTGAAGATAACAAGAGGCATTATGGTAGCCATTATTGATTTCCTTGTATTTTGTTTTAAAGTCATGTACCATATTCATTGTTTTGTTTTCATTAACTCTATTCTGTTTGATTTCATTTGGTTTTATTCTCTTCAAAATAAATAAAAAGAAAAGAAGCAACCCAATAAGCCAAGTGGGGGGCACATTTCTGTAATCCTACCACATGGGAGGATTGCAGTAGGAAGATTGCTGCAAGTTTAGGGCCAACCTGGGAAACACAGTGAATTCAAAGACAGCCTGAACTACAAAGCAAGATCCTGTTTCAAAAAACAAACAAACAGAAGAGTCCAACAACATGCAGTATACAAGAAACATACTTAACTCAAAAATTCACAGGTTAAAAAAATCAAAGGATGGAAAACAACATTCCATGCAACAGGAACCTGGAAAAAGGCAACATTAGCTATCCTAATTTCAGACAAAGTGGGCTTTAAGCCAAAACTTATCAGAAGAGACAAAAAAAAGTCAATATGGATTAGTTAAGGAAACAGTTCAATAGGAAAAGATAACAATTATAAACGTATGTGCACCAAATGACTGCACATCCAACTTCATAAAACAAACATGACCAATGGACATGAAAAAATCAGATAAACAACAACACAACTGTAATGGGGAACCACAATACCTCACTGCCACAATTGGAAAGATTAACTAGACAAAAATTAACAAAGAAATATCCCGAGACTAGCTAACTCTTTGAATAAATGGACTCAATAGATAGCTACTGCGTATTTCATCCAACAACCACAGAATATATTCTCCTCACCAGCACTTGGGACTTTAGAGACCACATACTAGTCCATAAATCATGCTAAAGTAAGTAAACAAACTGAAACTATCACTAGCAATGAAACTAAAAATCAATAGCAAATCACAGAAACTATACAAACACAAGAAATTAAATACTCTCAAAAAAATCAGTGGATTACAGATGAAATTAAGGAATAATTTAAGACAATTTGACAAACCATAACAGCAGTACAACATACCAGAACCCATGGAAAACAGTGAAAGTAACCCTAAGATGGAAGCTTGTAGTTGTGAATTTCCACATCAGAAAAACAGAGTGAGCTCAAGCAAATAACTTAATGATTCACCGCAAGGTACTAGAAAAACAAGAACAATCTAAAGCCAAAGGTAGTATGAGGAAAGAAATTATAAAGATCAGAGCAGAAATTAATACTAAAAAACTCCTGGAATTATTAATCAAACAAAGTACCATACAAAGTCAACACTCAAAAATCAATGATGCAATAACATTCCTGTATACCAGTGATAAACATACTGAGAGAGGCATTAGGGAACAATACCTTTCACAATACAATCAATAAAAATGAAATATTTACTAATTAACCTAACAAAGGAAGTGAAAGACTTCTATGATGAAAGCTACAGTACTCTGAAAAAGGAGATTAAACAAAATATCAGAAAATGAAAAGATATCCCCTCTTCCTGGGTAAGCAGAACCGATATATTCAAAATGACCATACTTCCCCAGTACCAAAACAAAAACAAAAATGACCATATACAGATTTAATGCAATCTCAATCAATATACCAGTAGCATTCCTCACAGAACTAAAGAAAGCAATCTTAAAATCCATAAAATCATAGAAGATCTAGAATAGCAAAACAGTTTTGGGCAACAAGGGTAAGGCAGGAGTTACCACAATTCTGAACTTCAAATTATAGTACAGAGGTATAGTGATTAAAAAAATAGTATAGTACTGGCCAAAAAGCCAGTAGGTCAATAGAACAGAATAGAGGATGCATGAAATCCAGGCACACTCAGTTAGCTTGTTTTTGATAAAAGGGCCTAATACTTCAGCTAAGGAAAGACAGTCTCTAACACATGCTTCTGGGAAATCGCACATCAAAAACTGAAACTAGACCCATATCTGTTACCATGCATGAAACTAAAAATGGATCAAAGTAAATATAAGAACAGGAACACTTAATCTGCTGGAAGATAAAGCTAGTAAAAATCTTAAAGACATAGACATAAACAAAGACTATCTGAACTGAGCCTCAGTTGGACAAGAAATAATACCAAGAATCAAAAAATGGGATCACATCAAACTAAAAGGCTTCTGCGCATAAGGCAGGTATGGTGGCACACTCCTGTAATCCCAGCACTTGGGAGGCTGAGGCAGGAAGATTGTTGCAAGTTCAAGACCAGGCTGGGCTATACAGTGAGCTCAAGTTCAGCCTGAAATGCATAGTGAGACCTGGTCTCAAAAAGACAAAGAAAAAAAACCACAAAAACTTTGTGCACAGCAAAAGAAACAACCAACAGCAACCTATAACCTATAAAATTTTGTCAACTACTCCTCAAAGTACTAATATTTAGAACTTAGAAAGAACTAAAAAAAAATCAGAGCCCTCAGATTTAAAGACCCAATTAAAAAAAAAAAAAAAAGTTGCATCTGAAATGAATCCACACTTCTCAGATGAGAAAGTACAAATAGCTCATAAATACATGAAAAAAAAAATGTTCAACATTTCTGACCATTCAAGAAATGCAAATTAAAACAATGCTAAAATTTTTGTCTCACTCCAGAACAAAAGACCATCATCAAAACATCAAACAATAACAAATGCTGGAGCAGGGTGGGGAGGCACACTCACACACTTCTTCTGTTGGCGGGAGTGTAAACTGGTATAACCGCCGTGGATATCAGTATGAAGATTCCTCAGAAAACTCAAAATAGAAATTCCACTGGACTAAACCATTCCCCTTCGAGGTATCTTCCAAAAGAGTTGAAGACATCTTTTTACAGCTATACAAACATGCAGGTCTACAGCAGCGCAATGAGTAATAGCTAAATCTTGGGAGCAGCGTATGTGTCCGTCTACAGACGAATGGATAAAGACAATGTGGTATTTGTACAAAATGAAGTACTACTCTTCCATAAATGAAGATAAACTTGAGTGTGGGGAAGGGAACACCTCGAAACCATAATGTTAAGAGAAATAAATCAGACACGCAAGCTTAAATATCACATGAATTAAAGGGAAAAATGAAAGACAGACAATAGGGGGCAAAAGAAAAAAAGTACTGTAATCTGGCAAGGCCAATGTATCTAAAAGTATACCTCAATATACTATAAATGTCTTAGTGTTTTATGTGTTTTTTTGGTCTGCTAGTCTTGCTGCTGATCTGGGTTTATGATAATTAACTTGATAAGGACTTTAAAAATAAATGGATCTGGTACTGGCAAAGAAAAAAAAGTTAAAAGCAGGAATAGGGCCGGGAATATAGCTCAGCGGCATAGCTCCTGCCTGGCAAGCATGAGGCAGTCAGTTTGATTCAATGCCCAGTGGGAGGCTGGGGGCAGAGGGGGGAGGGGGGGCAGGCTTTAGATGTGTTATATGCATGTACCAATTCCCCACAATGAATGTAACCATTATGTACTTCAAACATGTACTAATAAAGATTTAAAATTATGAAATGTACGAATAAAGATTTAAATTTACAAAATAAATAAAAAGAATCAGATGATCAAGTAGTAACTGATATAGGGAACCACAGAAATCTAAAACCTATGCTAGCTGAGGGGGAAGCCTAAGGCAAGCCAGTCTACACCGCAGAATCACCGGAGGACTCCGGCTAGAAAAGCATTAGGGAGTTCTGAACACTCGGACAAAGGTGAGGTCAAAACAGAGGAGTTCAGCTCCGGCTCCGTACCAAACCCGTAACACTGAGCAGGTACAGACTGCACGGTCAGCCAGCATCCTCTTTGGCACAGTTTAGCCCTCGAAAATAAATGTAAGTGATTTAGGCCCATAGCTGCCACATTTGTGGTTCGTCCTTCAGCTAAGAGAGCATAATTGGCCAAAGGTCCCAACTGACCCACTTTGAAACCTGCCCTAGCAGACGATGGCTTCTTAGAAGACCCAGAGTCAATAGGAAAAGGGAAAAAAATAAATAAATAAATAAATAAATAAATAAAGACCAGTGTGATATAAACAAAAACTTCAGCTGTTCAACAGATCTAAAAGCAACCGGTCACGACAAGTGTAGGAGGAATGGCCACAGATAAACTGACAGAAAATCTACGATGTTTGAATGTTAAGAGGGTTAACAGGGTCATATTTGTATTCTCAAAGAGAAAGAACTAGTGACAAATTAGATAGAAAACTAAATAGAACCCTAATTTTTAATGGTAGCCAGAACAAAAATTTGAATAGTAAATATCCATATTACACTAGATGACAACAGCAAAAAATATTTATGTAGTCATAATAACAAAAACATTAAATATTAACCTAATAAAAATTATACATTAGTAAGTATGTTAGTAGACTAGCAGAAAGGAAAGTATGGAGAAGAATGGAGAATGGTGTAAGAAATACTTTATAGTAGGAAGTTAATAGGTCATATATAAAACTTAACAAGAATGTCATTTAGAAATATGAAGACAAATACCAAAAGAAGGTAAAATAATTAAAAATTAATTGTTCTAAACAGAAGGAATAAGGAAAATATTGCTAATTATTCCATAATATGACAAATAAAAGTATTTTATTTTTAAGCCATATTTAACTTTGGTAAAGTTTAAATTTAAAATAATTATTAAAAAGCAATTGAAAAAAATTTAAAGCAATAAGATCATAACAATGTTAACAAGCAACAGTGGATATATAGAATTATTAGAAATCAGTGAAAGTCTAATACCACATTTACATCAATAGATGATTCATAAAAAGTACAAGTGAAAATGTAAAATCATTTCATCACAGAAGTAAAGAAATGTGTACCGGGGGCCTGGTGGTGCACGCCTGTAATCTCAGCACTCAGAAGCTGAGGCAGAAGGATTGTTGCAAGTTCAAGACCTGTCTGGGCTACAAAATGAGCTTAAGGACAGCCTGAACTGCATAGTCAGATAGTCTCTCAAAAAGACAAGAAGAAGAAGAAGAAGAAGAAGAAGGAGGAGGGAGGGGGAGGAGGAGGAGGAGGAGGAGGAAGAGGAGAAGAAGAAGAAGAAGAAGAAGAA